>OV651819.1:41372149-41598893 GCA_927349885.1 Psylliodes chrysocephalus
AGATATTGCAAATTTCTATAAAGCCACCTACTAATAGTGACATCGTAATTAGAGTCAAATTTCCATGCTAAAATCAGACATTGCAAACCTGAAATTTTGACTTTAGAATCCTCGTCCTTATACTTATTTCTAACCTTATTTTAATAACTTCAAATTATAGTTCATCTTTTTTGTTGTCTATATAATATTAAAGAGGCATTAGAAATTATAATTTTAGAAGGTTTAAATGACGATTATATTAAATATTTTATTAAAAAACTTCTCACGGATACGAATGTCGGCGAGCGCATCCGAAAGCAATAAAGTCGCCACTACCTGCTGCCCTTAAACGTCCACAATTAAGGACAGGCACAATCCTTAATAAAGTCAGTTTTAGAACATAAACATCGGCGCATGCTTAGATGTCAAAATAAGAGCGGCACTAATAGTGACTGACCTTAAGTGAACTTGCAATAACTCTCTTATTAAGGACAGGCACAATCTTTATTAAAGTTAGTGATCTGCGCATTCTCAGATGTCAAAATAAAAGCGGCACTAATAGTGACTGAACTTAACTGAACTTGCAATAACTCTCTATTAGTATGACCTTATGACGTTATTTGTGTTCCACTGTCGTTGAATTTGACATATAGGTTCAGTCGACGAAACCGAAGTGAGAATGACAATATTTATTGGAGTGATGTTATGCTAGAATGGGGTGTTAATACATTGCGACCTAAAAGATCTATTGTGTCCCCTTCTGTAGCCAATGCAGAAAGAAAATATCTCAATGCCTATAACGACCCTTCCAATTATATATCTTCTCAAAAAAGTGTAGTATTTGACGTGGCTTGAAGTTAGGTAAGTCCACAGATAAGAATAGAGACTTGGAGCATATAAGACTAGACGTGTTACTTAAATGGCTTTGTTATGTACTGAGGGGGGTAACCCCGTCGGGGTTAGGTACACGACGCATTATGATTGGCGAGTTAGGAACATGACGATTTATGATTGACGAATTAAAATAACGCGCGAATTTGTGATAAATCACATTTTATTTGACTTCTTGTTTTCGTTTTTAAAAAGAACGTTCTTTGTGACTTCAAAGACAATTTGAAACACGTGTCTCTTTGATTAACTTTTTAAGTGTATTTTTATTATAAAATAAGTGCTAATCATGCCAAAATCTTGTATAGTTTGCAGTAATAAATTCTTAAAAGGATCCTGGTTGACGTTTCCAAAGTAAGTATTCCATATTCCATGAACGTAACTTAAAATGGGAAATGGGCAAATGAATAAGAAAACATGTTTGTAATATGTTCTTCATTTGAGCATCACCGTAACTGGTTGCGTTTGACAGAAAATAGTTGTTTTCTTTGCGATAACCAAACTGTCAAGTATTTAGCTTGAGCATTAATAGCATTTCTGATAACACATCTCTGTAATCAGACCATTTTCAACTAAACATTATTATAAAGGTAGCAATAGATTAATAAAAGGATCTATTCCAAAAGATGTACCTGTACTTTGCTTTAAAAATGAGTAAGTTTTTTCCATATAAACTGTAAATAATTCTAATTCGATATTCATATATGTGGCTTTCGAAACACACTTATAGGCTTACTTTGTTAAATACTAAACATATATTATTATTACATTATTGTTTACAGGCTTAAAAATAACGACGGCAAAGAAAATATGCCCTTATCTGCAGTTTCCAACATTGGAAATTTCGAAATTGGAAAAGAAAGATAAAAAGCTAATTTAAAAACTTAGGAGAAATATATTTTACAAAGTAGATTGGAATCTTTAAATAGTATGATGGGATATAGAGTATGTCCCCCTAAGTTGGAATCATATGGAAAACTTTTTTATTATTAATTTTAGGAAAAAACCTAACATAAATTCATTAGATATCAAATTTTTCAAGCCGTGTACGAGGTTTGTCAAAAAATATGAATTTTGCTCAAGAGTAAAGTACGTTTATTTTTGACAAAATCGAAAATTTTCATTAAGAAAATTGCTAAATTCTTCACAAACATCAAGAAAAGGAAATATGATTCATATTTATAGTAGAGAAGAGAGAGAAAAAATTTATGGATTTCCGTAATTATTAGGTGGATCAATGCAAAATCTAGAAAAAATCTGATTTTTCAGATAGATTGGTATTATAGCATACTCGAATGTAATTTTCAATTCTAATCAACTTTTTTCTTTATGAAAATTTTTGTTCTTGTCAAAAATAAACGTACTTTACTCATATTACTTATTACTCATATTTTTTGACAAACCTCGTATACCACTGGAAAAATTTGAAATTTGATGACTGTATTCTAGATTTTAGATAATGCTGAACTTTTTATGAAGAATAACTTTTTTTCTTAAAATTAATAATAAAAAAAATTCCATATGATTCCAACTTAGGGGGACATACTGTATATAAAAAATAATTCTTTTATTAAAAGTACAGATACACTTGTGGGTGTAAGAATTTATTCCAGAATTTTCATAAATGTTTTTAATGATGAGGAAACATTTTATTTATATATGTCATTTAAGATCAAATTAGTCTATTTTTTAGGCTACTCTTGCAAGTGGATCTAAGGAATTAATCAAGAAAGCAATTAAAGATCATTCCAGAACAGAATACTCCCCTGAATTAAGACCGTTTGCACTAAATTTAATAGCTTCTGCGGTATGGAGGCTTATACATATATAAGGAAAAAATTTAACAATAATTGTCTCCCACATCTCAGTACTTTACCAAAGTGGTATTACGCTGTTGATGGTTCTCCTGGATTCACTGAAGAGCATTGAAATTTAAAGGCGAAGAAAGTCAAAAGGTTATAGAAAAGGTTTTTTTAATCTCTTGATAAATGAAATGGCAATTATGCAAGGGGTGGAATGGACTGGCCAAACATATATTGGATATGTTGATGTTGGCAGCAAGTTTTAACAAAATTAGTCAGTTGAAGCAAAAGAAGCTATTGTATTCTGCTTGTACCTACTTTATTTTATATTATCTCTTGTATGTGTATACATATTATAGTACCTATTGTGTATATATTAATAATATATAAGTTTTTGTGTGATAATTTTAAAATGTTTTGTGCTCTGATATACACAGTAAAATGTAACTGAACATTATTTGCCTGAAAATGTGTATGATATATCTCACGAATAAAATGTATTTTTTCTGTATTCATCCCATTCTATAGGTAATTGGTTTTCTACTGTTAAGTGGTGACATAAACAAATAATAATTTTCATGGAAATTCAGTCGCATTAATGTTTATTTCATTTTTGTTTTGTTTTATAAATAGCTTACTTCTACACACATATATTATATCTAGGCACAACCAATAACTATGTTTTGATTACATTGAATAATAATTTTATTATAAAACATATACGTTTAATATTATTACTACTAGAAATAAATTATTGTTATTTATTTTTATTTTGCTTTTATTTACTTTATATAAAAAAGATTTCAGTTTCTAAATGATCTACTTGAACTAAACAAAAATAATGTGTGACCACGAATTCAATTGAAAACATACTGTTTAAAAACCTATATCTAAAATAAAAAAAGTGTTCAATCCTAAACGAAACATGTAGTAGACATGTTTAGTAAAACATGTTTACAATACAGTATATAACGAAAGCTAAACATAAATAGAAAAAGAACATTATTAAATAAATTTGTTTATTAATCATGCTAATCAATTATCTAAATCATTAGTTATTGTGAAATTACAATGCATAAATAGTAAACATAAATACGAACCCTTTCAAACCCTCACGCCAAAAGTGATGACCCCGCTTATACATAACAAAATAAATTGAATATCTCTAGTCTTATATACTCTAAGATAAGAGGAGATAGAAAATGTCACTTTTATCAGGGACGTAGAATTGAAGGCAGCCATCTTTTAAAAAGTAGAGACCTACGCGCTTGCGCATTGATTGCGTATTCAAGTGTACAGGATAGGACTAACACACTTAAACATAATTCGAAAATATTGAATTACATAATAGAATACATAACCCTTAAAATTCGTACTTGAATTCTTATTTTTCTATTTTATGGATTTTAAGAGATTTCTAAAAATAAAAAGCATTAGAGAATTATTTGAAACTTTATTTAAAATTAAGTAAAAACATAAAAGAAATAAAATACCATTTTCATATGTGTAAATTTTTGTATCGAAATTAGTCAGTGACAGTTAATATTTCATATAAAGTATATCCTCCTCTTTCTCCTTAAAAAATGCGCAACTTAAAGTACTAATCGATGTGTCAGCGTTTTTCCGAACAGGTCCCCATTTAGTTATTACCTAAGACATTACAACATAGAGACAAAATGTTTCATTCATAAATCCCATACAATTGCGGACTGTTATTGTTTAAAAATGATTAGTGAGTGGAAGAGAGAAAGACATCTCTTAGGACCGGCTGGCAACGTTGTAAACAAGTGTCCATAATATGCTCGCCAGTGGCGTAGGGTTTTTAATTCACCAGTATTTTCAGAGTAGTATGTTAAAAAAGTAGGTATATTTTTTTAGTAATATAATTATGATTATTTTTTTTATGTAGGTAAATTCAAATTCAAGTAAATTCAAATACAAGAGAATTCAAGTTACCTTCCGATTTTTAATATTTATTGGTTTACAGTTTATTGGTTTACAGTTTATTGGTATTTACTATATATTTGCCTAGTATGATGTTAACCAAAATTATTTAAAATTTTAAATTAACATTAGGTAGGTAGGTGTATCTAAATAAAACACTGTCCTAAAAATATATAATTTTTTAAAAAATAATTTAAAAAAACATAGTATGACAAAAAATATCGTAAAAAAACTGTATAAATTTTTAAAATAAAGTTTTAAATATATTGAATACCTTAATTTTAATAACTAAACAGGTGGTGTTCCAAAAACAGTTAAATCAGAACTAAAAACCCATGCTTTAAATATACTATACATACTTGTAGGTAATAAATAATGTTTAGAGGTAAACAAAAAATTATTATTTTGTATTTTTACCTGTTGGATAAGTCATCCAAAAATAAAAAGCCCTCACACCGTCTGGGGTTTGCTCCTTTTCTGATATAGTTAGCACCATTTGCACGTACCAAAACATCTTCAGGAAAAAAGTGTTCTGAACACAACTCTGGGTTTTTACGAAGGGGCTGATTTTCAAGGATCCCTACTAGAGAAAACCAAAGTTTTCTTTTCTCAGGATCTTGCGGAAACCTAAATAGAACATTAAAAAATATATATAGGTGCCTAATAGGTAAATCCTCTTTAAGGTATTCTACATGTTACGTTAAATTTTCTTTGCCACTATTCAATAATTATTTATTGGTATAAGAATAATTTACTAATTTATAAAAGAAATATCACTTTTAGAACTGTTTTAAGACTGTTTAAGATTACACAAGTTTTTGATACAATTTCTTGTACAATTTAAATTGTATATTATCAAACCTGCAGCAATTTGTCTGAAAAATTAGATTCGATAATCATTTTTTAAACAATTTACTATGTGGTAATTTAAATTCTATAAGAAATTGTATCAAATCTTGTACAATAAATTGTATAGTCAAAACAGTCTTAAGACGGGTGCCCTACTTCACTGGTTCAAATGAAAACAACATATCTTAACCTAAAAATACTTACCGATGAAAGGATAAATTTCGATTTAGATGATCTGCCTTATTGAACACTACACATGCATGTACCATAATTCTTTATATTTCTTACAAAATTTCACAAAAATGGTATTTTATAAATGAATAAATCAATAAGTCACACAGAAACTATCAGAAACACAATATAGCTGTTAGGCCTGATTGGCAACGTTGCGGCTCGTTACGGTAACTACATTTCATTCATAAAAATAGGTACTAGTTGTAAATTCGTAAAATAAGATATTCAGCGTTGCCGTATTTACGGAGTTCTTTGCAACCCTAATATTTTGTTTAGATTAATATTGATTTTTAATAAAACATTTAGCTTATATTAAAACTTTAAAGAATAATTTGATTAAAAACATATTTTTATTTATATAATATAAAATTATAGTTGTAGGATACATCAAATTTTATTTTTCGAAACTAATTTCTCCAAATAATTTTTATAGACTGATAAAACCGGCAGAGACGCAATAAACGAGAAACTGGTAGGAATAATGATTTGCTGCATAAAAATGTAAACAATTTGGTCTCTTATTTGTAATGTCTTTGGTTATTACCGAATTTATTCAATTTGGCTGTTTCACTCCGTATAAAGGCGGGTACAGATCTGAGCACGTACGCAAGCCGAGGCTGAACCGAATGCCTCGTGTGACGCATTTTGTATACACGAATGGCGGACGCACGAGGCGCTGTTCGTAACTGATCCAGTAAATTCGTGAGCATGCAACCATATACCCAGGACATTCGTAAAATTAAAGCAAAAATGAAGGATAAGGGTGACGTCGCGAAGTTAAGTGCATGTTTTATTTTATCACACATTAAAAAAAAAAGAAGACAAAGGAATCGATGGCCCATTTCCTGTCAGGGATATTCTTTTTGTATGGTGTTGTAATAGAACTGGCGTTTTGCTCTCTTAAGATATCAAGCTGATTATTAAAATCCAGTAGAAGCAAAACGTTTTTCTGATTCCACTACATGCACAATAAATCCTTAAAACTCGCTATAATTTGTAAGATGCTGTATGGTACTAATTATCCGTCCATATTGAGCACGTACTGCCTATTGCCTCCCTTTGATGTACCATCAACAAACCGATCGGGGCGAGGCCGTACGGCACACAAAACGAAGCAATTTGCCACGCTTCGGAAACCTGTCTACATCTGCATGCTCATGCGTCCTCGGCTTGCCTCATACGTGAACGTGTCAAATGTGTACCCGCCTTTACATTGCATACTTTTGATCGAAATATTTGACTAAGTTTATAGTACTTCCTTGAAAATGTGTAACATCATTATACAAGATAAAAGAATTAAAATACATAAAGTCGTTTAAAATACAAGTTTTTGTATTATTGTGAATTTATTGTTGTTTATGAGTAACCCACAAATTGCTGAAAAATAAAATCTCTGAAAATATGTAATTTTGTTTGGTCGCAATGATTATTTTATCCTGTAGAAAATGTATGCAAGATTTTAAAACAGCATTATAGATGGCTTGGTGAGATAGGCGAGTGATATTTTTAGACGACCTTTTATCTTAATTTGAAGTATTATGCTTTATTAATTTGAGTATTTAATTTTTTTTTATTTAACGCAATAAGCACTACTCCCCCTTTTTACTCTAATTAGTTATTCCTTTATTAATGTCTACTCTAATTAAGTTATATTTATTTATGCCAACTAATTCTTCCTCTATAGCTCCTTCTTCCAACCGTGTCTCCGCGTCATCAAAACCACATCACAGACCTTTTGCTTACAAGTATTCCTAAATAATTAATTAGTTTTTGCTTAATCCCCTAATATTTTGGTAGCAATGTGACAATTTGTCCATTACACTGAGTGTTCATTATATAAGATATTTAAAAGCTACTAAATGTTATAGAGTTATCAAAAATTGTTCCAAAATTAGTAATTTTTATGCATACAATTTATATTTTTAATTAATTTTTAAGACTACGAATAAAACCAAAACTCTTACTGCCAAACCTGTATACATTTTTACAATTTTCTTCTAAACGTCTTTGTCGGCCTTTCAACGCCTTCAGCATCCCATGTAATGGAATTACAAAAAACACGAACTACTTATTCATAACAGCTGGTAACGCGCGAAAGCATATAAAGAATGACGTGCGATATAGGTGTTCTCTTAGAGAGTTTTCCCGGGTAATCCCGTCCTGTGAGAAGCCATCTGCTTTGATAAATGGTTATTGCGGTCATTTAGGTCCTTTTCTTTTCTTTTCGTGCTGCATACGTGCTGATAAATGTTGCCCTAACGTTTTACGGACAAGGTCAAACCGACTAAAACAAAGTAGAACTTAGCACTCCTCTAATGAATATAAATCGGTTTTTCCTTTAGCAAACTTTATTAGGAAGGATTCCTATCCGTCGGGAATTTTACTGAATTGATCGGATTTACAATTATTGGAATTGTTTTGTGTTGTACAGCGTAGCGTGCCCTAGAAAAAGTGTTTTCCTCGTTTAAAGTTAATCCGACGATGGATTAGTATCCCAGTCTTCAGATTTCAGAGTTTCTTGTTTTTGTTTAATGTGCACATCATTGTTTTTTAGCTGGGTAATAAGGTACAGTCATCTGAACTCAAAGACTACATTTTTAGCAAACAAATTCTAGGTATATAACAAAATACTTTGGGACAATAGGTTTACCTACAGCAAAGGTTAATTGGGGAGTTTTAGAGGAAACGTGGTGCATTTGGTAACCGGCTTCAGATTTACGATTGGTCAGTTGGCTATGGAAATATCGGCGAAAAACCGAAAATGGCGGATTTCGTTTTTCGCCTATATAAATCCGAAACGAATAATTTGACAGCTGTCAAAATATGACATTATTGTGACACTTTTTTAAGAGGAATAAGTTAGTTTATATGACATGTTTTTTATTATCCCGCAATCCGATTAACCTTTCATTTTTATTATGGCTGCCATATTAAATTTTTCGATTTTTGGAAAGACCGAAAAATTTTAAGTCTTGTGTGATGTTCCACAAGTGCCTAAAAGATTTAAGTATCCTAGAAATATCACACTTCGTAAAGTTAGGTCTCATTTTTAACTAAGGAGGCCATGATTCATTTGTCACAAAATAAATCAGATATTTTGGGACAAATTCCTAATTGTGTGTTAAAAAAAGAGCAAGTCACTTAAACATTGGATTAACCTACAAGTAGATACAAATTAAAAATAAAAATAAGGACAGAAACATTTTATATGTTGTGATGTATTTGTAATCTTATTATGTTTGCAAAATAACGTCCATTTGCATCGAAACATTTTTGACAGTTAGTGACTGATTTTCGTACGACCCTAGCAAGTGTATTTCCGTTAATGTTTCTAAATGTATCCAAAACTCTTTGTCTTAAGACTTCTATGGTCGCGGGAGAATCAAATTGATAGATCTCATTCGTTTTGTGACCCCAGAGGTAGCAATCTAAAAGCGAAAGGTCAGGAGGCTAGAAGACCAAGATATTGGAACTTCTAATAAAATGACTCTTTCGTTAAAGTACTGTTTTAAGAAGTTCCTGACTTGAATGATGTAGTGAGCCGGGCAACCATCCTGTTGAAATAGGTTCTTCTAAACTCATCTTCCGTTAGAGTAACTCTGTAACGATGTTCCCAAGTAACACCGTTAAAGGGACGCCTATGGTTTAATATGCAGCCGTTTTAGCCAAGCAGAAACAAGTATATAAAGAGCTTCGAATTTAATTCTCCTCAGTCGAACTAAGGTATTGACTAAGCTAGACTCTCCTCTACTGCTCCTGCAGAGGTATTAAATCTGTTGGCTCCCCGACGTCCCGACCATTACCTACAAAGATATTGACTTTGTAGGTTTTCCTTTTTGATAAATCTCTCCCATGAAGGTACTGATTTCGAGGGACTTCCATCACCGTAAAGGTAACCTAAGCTCTTGTCTCATCTTCGCCACACCATTCTAGACCACTAAGCCACACCAAACCGGTGCACGAAATATATTTTGTGGAACAATATTTGAACCCACGATGAATAGAAATTTAGCCAGAACCTTTTTATGTACATATTGTAAAGAACTCTGTCTCCGACTGTCTAAAATCTACCCGCTACCCAAACAAACTACAGGATGGGTTACAGATGGCGCTCGAGCAGTAAAGAAATAACAAAGAAAATTAAGACAGTCCGCTGTACGCACACAAGAAGCTAACAAGTACAGATGTTATGTTGATAATGGGGTGTTAATACACTGCGACCTAAAAGATCTATTGTGCCCCCTTCTGTCGCCACTGCACTAAGGAAATGTCTCAATGCCTATAGCGACTCTTCCAATCCTATTTTCTCAAGGAAGTGTAGGATTTGAAGTGGCTTCAAGTTAGGTAAGTCTCCCTCTTCTATTTGATATCCTCCTAGATATAGTGCCCTTGGATTCTGGAGTGCTACACATTCAGTTAGGATGTGAATGGAGGTTTCGTCCTCCTCCTCACAGAATCTGCACTCACTATCCTCTACTACTCTCAGTTTACTTAGGTGTCCTTTTAGTCGGCAGTGCCCGGTAAGGATCCCTGTTACAATACGTAGCCTGTTCTTGCTCAGGCAGATGCAGGCTTTTGATCTTTTTTGGTCATATTCACCCAGAAGTATCTTGGCCTGTCTCAGCCCCAAGAGATTGTTCCAATTATCGGTTCTTCTACTACCCAATTCTTTTTTAATCTCTTCTAATATTATGTTACTGCTGATACCGCAGAACGGCTCAGGTCCTACAAAGGGTGTTTGAGTCCCTTTCCTTGCAAGACTATCTGCAATCTCGTTACCCTGTACCCCGTTATGTCCCGGGACCCAAGTGAGAGTAACTCTATTTTTCTCGCCTAGCTCATTCAATTGTTCTAGGCATCTCCATACCATTTTTGAGCTGATTACGTAAGAACTCAGCGCTTTGATGGCTACTTGACTATCGGACATGATGATAATCTCTTGTCTATGATAGTTTCTCTCGATGTTAAACTGGATACACTTCTCGATGGCGTGAATTTCCGCCTGGAAGATGCTTGGGTATTTTCCCAAGCTTTCGGAGTGCTTGGTTCTCGGCCCATACACTCCTATTCCAGTTCCTTCTATGGTTTTGGAACCGTCCGTGTACCACTGAATAGCACGTCTTTCGGTTGCAAGCGCGATGGATTCTTGGCTCCATTCTTTCTTGCAGCTTAGCTCTGTGGTTTTGAAGTTTTTCACAAAACTGTACTTCTTTTGCATTTCATCCTGGGGCATGTCCCAGGTATCTCTAGTCCTGAAGCAAGTAGACTTTTGTCTGATTACTCCGCTCCTGATCATTCTGAACATTCTGAACAAGTACAGATACAGGGTGCGCCTAATAACAGTAAGCAAAAATGCCAGGAGACGAAAAGAGCTTTACAAAAGTAGGGTGGATCTACAAACTAAAAAGAGAAGAATTACATATCTAAGCGATCTAAAAGCTTCTACAGAAGGAACGGTGGAGGAACTTAGGACAAGACTAGTAAACATAATCAGAACGACAGAGGCAAGGGATCCAGACAACTCCACTAATGATAGGGCTACAAACACGAACATCAACAACGACAAATGCAAACAGATGAAGATTATCAGAAAATGGGGACTCCATTTCGACGGGTACAGAGATCTCATAGACTTTTTGAAACGGACAAAATAACTCCAAACAGCGTACGAGATATAGGGCAGTCAATTGCTACAAGCACTTCCTGAAACGTTGAAAGGCAAAGCAATTTTATGGTACTGAAACAATAACAGATGCTGGGATACCTGGGACCATTTCATAAAAGATTTCACAAATTTCTTCGCAACATGGTACAACACACAACTACTAGAAAGTCAAATCAGGAACCGTATACAAAAAATTTAAAGAAAATACAATATTAAGTCATAGAAATACAAACACTTATTCGAAGGCACAACAATTGCAACTTCCAAGAGAAACTGGACAGTATATACCAATATGAGACCAGAATACAAGTTATACATAGAAAGACGAGACGTCTCGTCGATCCGAGAACTTATCAAACAGACCAAGGAATACGATGAAATCAAAAACAGTATGCTCAAAAACGATACACACAGATTCTCGAACAGACTACAAATAAATCCCATAAACATCTCCGCAAATAAAATAAAAAAATTTGACAGAAAGACATGTTGCTGGAAGTGTGGCCAGAGAGGGCATAACCGAATGAATTGTAGGTCTAGACCCGTCCTCCTCTGCAGCCACTGTGGGACACTAAGCATACTGTCAAAGAACTGCACATGCCGAATACAGTCGGAAAACCATAGGACGACCGGATCCAGGGAAGGCAATCCAGTCGTCGAATAGTGACCTTCTTAACAACCTGCAACAGGCACAAGCCAATAGACATACGACCGCACGTCACACTTAAGTTCAAAAATTGAAAAACTTCAACCGATTTAGTGGATACCGGAGCACAATTCTCATTTATAGGAGAAAAAGGAAAAACGCAGAGGAATGAAGGACGCACAACTTTCATAAAAACATGAAAATAACTATAGCAGACGGCAGTTACAACAGCATTTAACACTCGTACATGACAGAATGTTCCATAGACGACAAATGGTTAAAAACAAAATTGCATTTCCTTCAAAACCTACCATCAGACGCGATTATAGTAACAAAAGAAATAACGAAGAGGGGGCTGAATTTAACCAGCATTCTAAATAAGTGCAAGAGAGTAGAAAAACCGGCATTCTTACCCGACCGCCTCACCGATCAAATACCAATCATTTCTAATATCGAGGAAATACCTTTCCTCCAGAATACTCAGATATTTCTTTGACAGGCCAACTAGACATTAATTCATCGCTAAGCCAAACCGAAAAACAAGAACTCCAAAACCTGTTACGAGTAGAACTTGAGAAGTTTAAGCAAATTAAAGAAGTTACGCCACTTATCAAATACAAAATTAAACTAAAACACAATACACCGGTTAAACAAAGATATAGACCAAGGGATCCGGCAATGCAGAAAATAATAGACGACGAAATAGACAAAATGCTGAAAGAAGAAGTAATAGAGAGATTTAAGAGTCCATACAGCTCTCTGACCGTGCTGGTAAAAAAAATAGAACAATAAATATCGATTTTGCATAGATTTCAGAAAAATTAAAGAAATTTCAGAAAAAGACGTCTACTTATTACCATATATTAATCGTATCCTGGAAAAGCTAAATTCAGCGAAATATTTCCTCACAATAGATTTTAAGAATGGTTACTGGCATGTACCACTTACAGAGGATAGCAAACCCTCAACAGCTTTCATCGCACCAGGCAAAGGACTGTTTCAATTCAAGGTTCTCCCATTCGGCCTCTATGCAGCCTCCGCTACATTACAATGTCTTTTGGATACCGTAATCGGCCCAGAAATGGAACCAAGCGCTTCCGCCTACTTAGACAACATCATAGTTCTGGGTGTGCTGCATTTGAAGGACACATGACAAATTTAAAAGAAATTCTCCATAGATTGCAACAGGCCAAGCTACGGATTAACGTTAAGAAGTTCAAATTCTGCAAAGAAAAAATAAAATAACTCGAACATGTAGTAACCGAATCAAAATCTAAAATAGATGAAGATAAAATAAAAGCGATAATTGACTACACCGCCCCTAAAACGATTAAACAGCTCCGGCGTTTCCTAGGTATTACATCATTATACAGGAGATTCATACAGGACTTTTCAGAAACAACAACCCCACTCACCAAACTCCTAAAGAAAAAACAGCAGTGGAATTGGTACCAGGAACAAGATTAAGCCTTTAACAAGTTACGCATGCAAGCACCAATCTTGGTGTGTCCCGATTTCACGAAAAAAATGTTTTTGCTAACCGACGCTTTAAATCACGGGTTAGGTGTGGCACTACTACAAAAAGACAATTTCGAACAAGAACAAGTCATAGCATACGCAAGCAGAATATTGTCAAAAGCAGAACAGAATTACAGTGTTACAGAAAAAAAAAATACTCGCAGTTGTTTTTGGAGTTGAAAAAATGAAACCATATCTTAAAGGATACCCCTTTTCAGTTATAACGGACAACCAAAGCCTACAATAAACCCAGTCCATGGAAAATGTTTCGGGCAGAATGGCAAAATGGGCAATGACTTTGCAACAGTTCGACTTCGACATCATATTTAGAAAGGGCAGCCGGAATGTATTAGCCGACCCCCTTTCCAGAGAACCAGAGACTATATGCACAATAGACCCAACATACATCCAGCCTAAATCGCTCCCAGATTACACTACCAGGAATAGCTGACTTTACAGGCATTTCTGGAACAAGTATGATCTTAAAGAAACACAACTATCAAACTCATGGAAACTCTCTGCATACCCAGCAACAAAAGGCAAGAGTTAATAGCAGAAAATCACGAAAAAGCCACAGCAGGTCATTAAGGAATAGCAAAAACAATAACTCGACTAGCCAGGAAGTACTATTTGCCAGGCATGTTTAAGGATGCCGCAACCTTTGTTACAAACTGCAAAAACTGTCAACAATATAAAATAGAACAGAGGCAAAACCCAGGTATTATGCACTCAACTCACATACCGCCACACCCTTGGCACACAGTATTGACAGATGTGATCGGATCCGTTCCAACGTCCAGCAAGCTATTTCCGTCCGGAAAACGAGAACAAACACAATATGCCAAAAACTGAAAGATAAAATCATAATGAGATTCGGCTGTCCCAAACCTGCAACGGTATTGACTTTGTAGGTTTCCTTCCCCGTGTCTCTCCCACGAAGTGAGGGACATCCATCACCGCAAAGGTAATTAAAGTTCTTGTCTGATCTATGCCACACCATCCTGGACCACTAAGACACGCCGAACCGACGTACGAAATATATTTTGGGGAACAACATTTAAAGACACGACTAATCGAAATTTAGCCAGAACCTTTTCATGTACATATTGTAAATATTGATATCTATATATAAATTGTAAAAATAACGTTTTATTTCCAAAGAACTCTGTCTCCGACTGTCTAAAATCTACCTGCTACCCAAACAAACCCCAGGAGGGGTTACAACTGGCTTCAGATTAAGCATCGGTCAGTTGGTTATGGAAATACCAGCGAAAAATCGACAATGGCGGATTTCGTTTTTCACCTGTAAACCTGTAAACGAATAAAAAATGTTAGACGTTCTTTCACTAGAACCTTTGGCAAATTCACCATTTATTAGACTAGTGCCTTCGGTATTTTCTAGCTAGCCAATTTCTACTAGCTCACCTCTTCGGTTCAAAATCAATTTCGACTAAACAATCTTCAGTATTTATCAACAACTAATCATGTTAAAACGAAAAACTACAGAATAATTAAAACTAAAAATTAACTGTTTTTAATGTTTTTTATTTATTTTATAATCTTCACGAATACCACTCTTGCTGAAGGCATATTCGGAATATACCTAAAATAATAAATATTTTAAATATATTTAATTATACTGATAGCACTCGTGATATTACTACTGAATTTTCGGGTATTGCGTTATCGATTTGGGTCATTTATAATATATACCTATTACAGCATTAAAAACAAAGATGCATTCAGTTTAAACAACGCAACTGCAAATTGATTTAATTTAAAAAACGTTGAAACTTTCATGTAATGGTTTACCGTTATTTTTTTTGTGTTGTAGTTGCCGAGCTCAAATATCCGGCCGTAACATGTTTCATGCATTTTTTAAAATAATGTTTTTGAATCTCTATCTACGCTGAATTTTTTCGGTCCACTGTTTAAATAAGCAGATAGTGAATTATTAAAATTAAAAAATAAACAAATTTTTTTAATTTTACGAGCATTTAAAAATATACAGGTTGATTTTAAATAAAAATCATGTACATATTAAAACTGCTTAATATTTAAACTTTCTTGTACAACAATATTCGGTTTTAAAAATTTCTTTTATTGAGGAAGAAAATAAAAGTTCGTTTATTGTAACGTTTATTTATTTTAAACAGTTTATTTTTTAATTTATATTCACTATTTACACCACAAATACATTTTATATTTATATCTCAAATACTTATATATAAGGTACAAACTTACAAATAACTGAAATGTTTACAAACAACAATAAGAATTTGTATTTTGAAGTGATGTCGAACAGAGGAGCAGTGTGTTTGTGTTTCATAAAAATAAAAAAATATGTTCTATACTCAGAAGACAAATCTAAGATGTGAACTAAATAAATAGTGAGTGAATAACTGCCATTTAGAAAAGTGTTTCTTTCCCTTTAATTTTGTTTGGTTATGTAGATTTATATCAGGCACTGTAACAATATCTAAATTATCTACATAATTGTTAAACTTTCTTTATATTTTGGTTGATTATATTGTATTATTTTCAGTTTATTTTCAGTTTATTTTCAGTTTATTTTCAGTTTATTTTCAGTTTATTTTCAGTTTATTTTCAGTTTATTTTCAGTTTATTTTCAGTTTATTTTCAGTTTATTTTCAGTTTATTTTCAGTTTATTTTCAGTTTATTTTCCTTTTATTTTCAGTTTATTTTCAGTTTATTTTCAGTTTATTTTCAGTTTATTTTCAGTTTATTTTCAGTTTATTTTCAGTTTATTTTCAGTTTATTTTCAGTTTATTTTCAGTTTATTTTCAGTTTATTTTCAGTTTATTTTCAGTTTATTTTCAGTTTATTTTCAGTTTATTTTCAGTTTATTTTCAGTTTATTTTCAGTTTATTTTCAGTTTATTTTCAGTTTATTTTCAGTTTATTTTCAGTTTATTTTCAGTTTATTTTCAGTTTATTTTCAGTTTATTTTCAGTTTATTTTCAGTTTATTTTCAGTTTATTTTCAGTTTATTTTCAGTTTATTTTCAGTTTATTTTCAGTTTATTTTCAGTTTATTTTCAGTTTATTTTCAGTTTATTTTCAGTTTATTTTCAGTTTATTTTCAGTTTATTTTCAGTATATTTTCAGTTTATTTTCAATTTATTTTCAGTTTATTTTCAGTTTATTTTCAATTTATTTTCAGTTTATTTTCAGTTTATTTTCAGTTTATTTTTAGTTTATTTTCAGTTTATTTTCTGTTTATTTTCAGTTTATTTTACAGTTTATTTTTAGTTTATTTTCAGTTTATTTTCAGTTTATTTTCAGTTTATTTTCAGTTTATTTTCAGTTTAATTTCAGTTTATTTTCAGTTTATTTTCAGTTTATTTTCAGTTTATTTTCAGTTTATTTTCAGTTTATTTTCAGTTTATTTTCAGTTTATTTTCAGTTTATTTTCAGTTTATTTTCAGTTTATTTTCAGTTTATTTTCAGTTTATTTTCAGTTAACTTTCAGTTTATTTTCAGTTTATTTTTAGTTTATTTTCAGTTTATTTTCAGTTTATTTTCAGTTTATTTTCAGTTTATTTTCAGTTGATTTTCAGTTTACTTTCAGTTTATTTTCAGTTTATTTTCAGTTTAATATTAGTTGATTTTCAGTTTATTTTCATTTTATTTTTAGTTTATTTTCAGTTTATTTTCAGTTTATTTTCAGTTTATTTTCAATTTATTTTCAGTTTATTTTAAATCAACCAAAAAACTTAGGGTTTGCTTTTTAAATTATCCAATAAGGGATCGATTAGAAGATGATAGTGGGAATTTTTTTTTTCTGGTGTTTTCTGCTTTTGCTTTTACTTTTACTATTTGCTCTTATTATTATTATTTTTGTTTTGCTTAGCTCTTTTCTGTAATTATTACTATTATAAATCCTCAGATTATTCCAGTTCTAGAATAGAGGTCCCTTTTAAAAGTTTAATTTAATAATAAATTGTATTCAATAAAATATGTTGGATTTTAAAATTTGCCATATTAATGCATAATCCCTAATACCATACTGTGTATGTATCTGGTTCTTTATTTTATTTAAGCCGTATTAAGTATTAGTGTAGATTTTTGTTTGTTTATCTCATTAACTTTTTATGCATCCCTATACAGATTATTTATCATAAGGTCATTAATAACTGTGCAATTTATTATTATATATTGTAATGATATATTAATAATATATGGGAATTAATTTATTTGGTTTCAATTGTTAGTTTGTCCTGAGTTTTATATGAATTTATTTTTTTTTATATTTTTTTTTTTTTTATTTTCTTTGACTGGACTATTATTCAATATTTTTTTTTATTATTATTATTATGCCTGGTCTGTAGCTAGTCGAAGAGTAGAGATTCTAATCTCAGACAGGTGTTCTGCTATATTCTGCAAATCTATCTTATTCTTCTGTGATGAACTTTTACTACCCACCAATAGATGTCTTAACCAAATTTTTTTTAAATTGTTATTTAGTTGTAAATCTTTTTATATAATGAAACACGAATCAGAACACAACAACTATAATAATGATTTGGATGTAAATGGACATATAATATTATCATAAGATGCAAGAAAAAAAAACAAGATTAACTAATACCTTAAATCTATTACCAAATCAGTTTCACTCACGGTAGATTCTAATTCCGTTCGAATGTTGGTATCAATGTATATCACGTGTTAAATAACTATAACGAAATGGAGACCTTTTAACACCGTGAGTGCACTTGTGAAAATTATTCGAATAATTTTATGTAATTGGTAAGTATTAATTTTAACATACAGTATATTTATTTACTAATATGCGGGTATATTATTTTAAAATATATTCAATGAACTTATATCACCCTAATTCGAATGATGATACCAAATTATAGACAGTCTCTGTTTTATTTTGGAGATTTACTAATTTCAACTGAACGCTAGATGCGTTCAGCCTGAAAAACGCCTTCTGAATTAACTTCTAAATTCCTACCATAAATTCACGTGAATAGAATATAACGTCTAAAGATCAAATATTATTTTTCTTATAGGATGCAGCAATGTATTTTCATGCACACGAAAGTCGGCTTTATGTGCACAGTGGCAAGATGTGACTATTATAACGGTATGCGATAACACATACGGGACCCTGACAAGGTAAATAGTTAATAGATTTATCTCACCAAATTATAGCTTCTGACTGTGTTATTTGTACTAGTGCTTCCAGTACATTAGATTCAACTTTTTTAAGCACCTTTTAATTGCTCCAATATGCTTTAATTTAATTAATTCACAAAATTTTCTACCATAACCTTTTTTTTTGTCATCCGGTCCAATCCGCCGGTCAACAACCTCCTAGCAACCGTTTTTTTTTAATCTCTCACTTTTTTTTATAACTAACCAATCACGGTTATGATATTTTTCTGTCAAACGTATTTTTCTTAGATATTATTATTTTATTGACGTGAATGTTATTTTTACGTATAAATAAATATTTTACAGCGATAGTATGTACAAAATTATTAATGGTTGTGTAAATTCTAATTTAAGTGTTTCTCATAATTCAAATTTCAATGTATACCTGTAATTTTGATTGGTTGTCAAAAAGATTTCAGAATGCAGAATCTGATTTGTTGCTAACGTAATTTTATGACATTTCATATGTCTCTTTGTTTTGTGACTATTTTATATACAAAGTGGTTCATGCTTTAAATACACAGTGTGATTTTGCAAACTACGATCGACGATTTCTTAATAAACATTTATAAATTATCAAATTGACATTGAATGATGTAGATTTAACTACCATGGAGCGTAAAATGTTTCTAATAGTTGACCTGAACAATATTTATAAATAACCATCTAAATTATACAAAACATTTATACAGAGTGATGATGAAATCATTACAATATATCCATTAAAATATTTTTATACATACATGCAATATTTCTACTACCGTACATATTATCCACTAAGATTAGAAATACAAAGATTAATTTACGCACTAGTGCGTAAACTGTTGTCCTTTACGCACTAGCGCGTAAAGAAAATCTGAAATAAAATGTGTCATTTGTCATGTAAATATACTAAAAATTGTGTCTTGTTTACGCACTAATGCGTATAAAGTTTTAGTTTACGCTCTAGTAAAAGAGTTAAACTTTATGCACTTCGTAGTGTACGTAACGTACGTACTTTACGCACGTACGTAGTTAAAAAAAATAATTATTACGACATAAAAAACAGATCTCTAAATTTAAAAATTATTTATTTTCATTTTAAATTTTAAAGTAGCTTAATTTCAGACCGCTTTAAAAAATTAATATAATAAAACAATAACTAACATACAGTAATAAATTAATATTGATACGCTCAAGAAATTTAAAGTTTTAATAAAAAAGTGGATTTTCATTGAAAAATTAAAAATAAATTGCGATTTACTGTTATTTTGAAAAACCCAGAAAATTTATAGGGAAATAAAGGATACCTTAGATTGCATTGCTCTTCAAAACGACCTTGTCAACTTACATAACTAGTGTATCGTAAATAAACTATCTTTGAATACTAACAAATGCAAAGTTCTGTCCTTTTCCAGGAAAGTAAACACTGTCTTATACGAGTATCAATTAGATAATCTTGTTATTCCCCGGATATATAATTACAGAGAATTAGGTGTCTTATTTAACAGCAAACTGACTTTTTCGGAACACATGGAAAACACTGTACAAAGTGCAACAAAAATCTTGGGTTTTGTTATTAGAAACTGTAAAAAGTTTAAATTTTTAGAAGCCATCTTCTCTGTTTATTTTTCACTAGTTTGTAGCAAACTGCAGTATTGCAGTTGTGTTTGGAATACTAATCATTTAAAGTACATAAGTGCATTAAAATCTGTTCAAAGAAAATTTTTAAAATTTATTTACTTTAATAATAAACACGGCCGTTATCCTATTCGTCGTCACTATGACTATAATTTATTGTTAGAAAAATTCAGTTTTGTGAGTCTGAGAAAAAGAAGAGAAATAGCAGATTTTATATTAATTTCTAAATTAATTAATAATTTTATAAATTCATCTTCTCTGCTGTCTCAATTTAATATTTATATCCCACGTATTACGTCAAGGTCAAATATAACATTTTATATTCAAGTGCTAAATTCACAACATCACTTTTACAGTCCTTTAACTACAATCAGTATTCTGTTGATATATTTTTTCTAAAATTTTACCAATTTAGAAAGCAATGTTACAGATTGGTATCAAATTAGGTAATTAGAATGTAATTTAGTTAAGTAAGTATTCTCAAACTTTGTATTTTTAAATATATTATATCTTGATAACATATTTAAAAATCAGACATTTAAAAATAAGTAAAGTTCATTATATTTTTTTGTGGTGCTTTAAAGCGTCTGACAAAAGTTTTGGTCCATGGAAAATGTCTGACACTTGCGATACTAGTTGTTATAAAATATATCTAAAAATCAGCCATACTAATTTAAGTTAAGTACCTCTTATTTTTAGTTACCTTTAACACCTGGTACCTGCCCAGGTGTCACAGGACAAGCTTCACAAGCATGCATGTATTCAAAGAACATGAGGCGCTATTGAGAACTTAATGTTTTATTTTTGAGAAAATAAGTTATGTCTTATCGCTCTGGGATCTCACTCTATTATCACAAAAACCCTGTACACTGCATAGCATAAAAAAGGTGTATGATCTCAACCTAAGATGCCCTGTGAGCTGTGACCGTCCGGTAGGTAAGACAATGCAAAAATGCTAAACAAATTAATGCAAATAAGAAATTAGTTTACTCGATTCTTAGTTCGTTGATGTTTTGGTGGTGATCGGGACTAATTGTATTGAAGAGGTCGCTGGGCCGTAAGTGAATGTTTTTAAACCATAACTAAAAGTTAACTAATGGAAAATAATAATATGTGTGATTTTGTGGTTAATAAAGCAGTTTTAAAAACATTATTTTTTGTAAGCAAACTGGTGCCTAAGTTAACTATTTAATAGGGGTTATTTAACAACCTCATTTTAGGAAACTTGTTTACTGTTTACTTGTGACAGAAAAACGTGTTTAGAAATATTTTTTTACTTATGATAATTGATTAGGTTTTTGAAATAGTTAAAAAAATATCTATACAAATCGTATTTTCTTCAAGTAAATAATTTATATGGCACAGTTTTTTCAGTGTAGTATTATTCTCGAAAGGTTGTGTAAAAGGTACAATTTCCACTGAGGGGAGGTTAATTATCTTATTCGATGATATTATTAGCATTATCACAGGACGGCAATCAAACATGTCACGGTTTCTAGTGAATCGGTAGATATGAATATTTTGAAAATAAAAATAAAATTAAATTGACCTGTGAAAGCATTTTGTTAAAATAATGTTAGACAGAAAATTATCGAATTTATTCCAACGTATGCTGCCTCACTGTATGTTAATTTTGCAATTCTGTACAGTCTGGTTTATATTTATATGTTCCTGCTTAAGGTCCTGGTATATTTTATGTTTTAAATTTAACTAAATTTGTCAATTTCAGTTTTTCAAATTATTGCGCATTTTGTTGGAAAAATATGTAAAATTTTACCTTCGGTTGTTTAACATTGTATAACATATTCTTGGTATATTATTCTGTGTAGTATGCTCATAAATAATCAAATGCGATCGACATATATCTATTTACTTTATTGGGCACAAACAACAATACATTATATCCGGTACAGATCATTTCAAATATGTTCCGTTGATAAATTGCGAAATAAATTTGTTACTTTCATGGTAAAAGCTTTTAATTTAGTGGTTTCAATTTAAATCGAGTAGCAAAGTCTATTTTGTTTAAAGTGTAGATAAAACTTCTATAAATGACAAATAACTTACTTTTTATTTATTTTTATAGAGGATATAACAGTTCCATAAAACTCTTAAGTGGCAGCAATACCCGTATATCCGTTATAATTTATAGAAAAGCAAGAAAATTGCCATCTTAGTGAGTTTTATGACAACTTAAGTAATAATTCTATAAAATACGTCAATGGCATTGTTTTAGGGTTACTACTAAAGTTAACCTTACTTTTATATATTGGATTGCTAGAGTACTTCAAAGTTATACCGTCGCCAAATAATTTCAGAAAATGATCCGCTCTGTATAGTGCAATAGATTGGCAATAAGCTTCCAGGACTGCTCTGATCCCTCAGGTCCCTCTCTGCCTTATTTGGGCCTTTTATGGCCTTCTCTTTTTCGAATACAAGTCAATGTCCGAAACATTCTATATAAATCCGCCTATTGTAGTCACCATCAATCGTTGTGAACTATTGATATCTAATATTTATTTTTCACTATATATGTAAACAGTTTATTGACAATGAACATAAAAGGTGCCACTACGAGCTTTGCTGATGACACTGCAATATTTCATAAAGGAGACACTTGGGAAAACCTCAAAGTTATTTTAGAAGCTGACTTTTTTATTATTAAAAGGTGGCTTGCATATAACAAACTCACTCTGAATGTAGAGAAAACTAGTTACATGCCGTTTAATTCCTATTCAAGTAACTTGCCTGACCTGTGAAATTTGATAATCGACCAAACAACGCAGATTCCTGAATCAAGGCACATTAAATACTAAGGAATTGTCATCGATAAACATCTGCGCTGAGATTTGTATATAAATCATCTTGCTAAAAAGATAAGAGGTCTTATTAATAAATTCAAATTTTTAAGGGAATACCTGGATATACCTTATTTAAAAACTGTGTACTATGCCTTGGTTTAATCTCAGTTAACATATGGTATACTAGAATGGGGAGGAGTTTACGATATCCACCTTGAAAAAATTTGAATTTTGCAAAAATGGATTATAAAACTGATTTATAACAAAAAACCTACATACTCAAGTAATTTGGTTTATAACTATAGTCAAATCCTTGATATAAGGCAACTTTTCTGCCAACGTATATTTATAGCTATCTATAAAAATAAAATAGAAATGTTCGAAATAGACCATATTTATAATACCCGAAGACGAAATCAAAATTTTAAAGTACCAAAATGTAGTAAGAATATTAAACAACGAAGTATACATTTTATAGGCCCTAAATTATATAATATCTTACCAAATGATTTAAAAAGTATTAAAAAATTTTAGTCTTTTAAAAATAAAGTCAAACTGTGGATATTAAGAACTGTATTTAGCAATATACTTAATAACGATTAAATAAAGAAGATATATATGTTTTTGAATTCATTTACTTACTTACTTTTGTAACAACTCAAAATAATTGTAAAAATAAAAAAAAATACAAAAAAAAAATACAAAAAAAAATCGAAACAAGAAAATATACCTACCTATAGATTTTTTATATTGATGTTTCATATTTTTTTATATATTCTCTTACACCATTAGTATCTTATACCATTATTACCAATATATCACGTACAAGCTGTATAGGCCTCGTCCTACACAGCTTCTGTGAATATTCATGTTTATTTATTGTAATTTTTTCTGTTTATTTATATATTTATGTTTTATTGATGTAAAATAAATATTATTATTATAATATGGCAAGTACACCAATCTAGAATATACTAGAACCATGACGAGACTTCTAGATATTCTGGAGGAATCTAGAAAATGGTTGTTAGTTAACTCAATCTAGAAAATGGTGAAAGTACGTAGAATTTTCGAGTGCAGTTTTGGTATAATTTACGTATTTTTTTAGGTACTACCATACGTATGAATACGGTTGATGTACTACCAAATATATTCGTGAAAATGTCCGCCTTATAAACGTCGATTACTAAGAATTTATCCACCTATAATTAAACGTTTTTACTATACGTCTAGGTATATTAGATTTATAGTTGTAGTATATTTATACGAATTCACTTTAGTATAAAATACGTTTTTCTACACCCGTATTATAATAATGCACTTATATGCCCAAAATCCGTTTCATAATGATACCCATTATGATACAGATTTTTCATTATGATACAGATTTTTAATCAATAGAAACCTACAATTTTTCAATCAAGCATGATGTTTGACGTTTGTCCTAAATTCCTATGTAATTGTTTTAGTTGTCAAAACGTATTAAATTTTCGTAGATAGCTAAACTTCGATAATTATAATATTAAAATGTCTGATATCAGCGATATAGAACACTCCTCCACACATATAGGAGAAAGGAGAAAATGCAGTACAAAATATTTTGCCCCAAAAATCTGTGGTAATACCAGTACCCAAGGTAATACCATTAATTACAATTTTGTAGAATTTTTTATAGAAATACGAGTAATTACTGTTATTGTGTTCAATACCAATATAAATAGAATATTTATAGGTCTTGATTATTTATCGGGTGTAGAAAAAATAGCGTATGCAACTCTCATGTAATGGTTATTAAAACACTCGCATAAACCATACGAAACTCGCCTTTGGCTCGTTTCGTATCCCGGTTAATGCTCGTGTATTAATAACCATCATTACATGATCGTTGCATAATATACTATTTTTTATGTACTACAATATACGTATGGATACTGATGATATGCTACCCAATATATACGTGAAAATGTCTGCCAAATAAACGTATATTTTTTTATTTTTTATACGTCTAACATTACTACTTTATCTACCTTTAATTATCCTGTTTTACTATACGTCTATATTAGATATATTTGTATGATTTTTATTAATGTGTAAAATGCGTCTACCTGATATTGTTTTAAATGTATTTTAAACACAAATTAAATAAAGTGATCAAAACAAAATTTTTAAAAGAGGTCATGGAAAAATGTTACTATTTCTTAAATAATAGTTTGGATTTTATCCATAGCAGGTGTGTATACACCAGAAATAGCCATTACTCGTGTTTCTATTTTGGTAGTAATTGGCCTAAATATTTAGAAAAATTTTTTGATCACTTGTTATATGTACAGAACAATATTTAATTAAAAAAAATAAACAATAAATTACTAAAAAAATAAATAAATACAAAAAAAATAAACACTAAAAAAATGAATAACAAACTAAACGAAACTTTTCTTTAACTAACAAAAAATATATATGAAAAAAAAAATCTTAGCTTAACACTTTGGATGTGTTGTGTCCTAGATGGGCCTTAGCTAACTTAAGCTAATCTTGCATGGCACACCTAATCGTTCGGTCGGTTAAGTCGCTTGGTTCACCCCCATTCCCATAACCAAAATGTAACTAAATTTCAGGTGAAATATTTTCTAAAAGCCCCGAAGTTAAATTTGTATTATTTTCTTGGAAATTATTATAAATAATAGAATCAGATGATATATTAATGTCCGAAGCCTTATTCATGTTATCTTCATTGGAAATAAAAATTGATTTGACTATAAAGCATCTTGAATATTTTGCGCTATTTTTCTACGTAGATGACGCAGAAACAGGGTTATTTTATAAATTTTATTGAATAAAAAACAACTGACCAAAAAAAAAAGGAAAATAGGTATGCTTGGAATAACTACGTAATCTAAAAAATACGTATAAAAATAAAAGAAACCAAAGTAAGGTTAGGTTCTGAAGTTTCTATAAGCATTTAACATACTGTACGTACCTATAAAACAGTAGTTGTTGTAAAATGCAACAATTATTAAAGGAGTAGCTAAATTAAAATATTAATAGAAACTTACATATGCTTTTAATCAACATCGTAAAAGCCAGGACGCCAAAGCAACATGTAACAAAACGTGTACACAAATGAAAATGGACCAACCGATTAACCTGCTCCCACAAACCCATTCCCTGCACTAAACAATAATACTATACATACGCATGAGTAGGAATGAGAAAAGACCGTACCGCTAGTACGTCATCCTCTATCCGCCATCTAAAAATAGTTCCATGTGTATGGGGAATTTGTTATAAATATTACAGGTAATATAATTAAAAAAATATAGATGTATTGTAAATATATCTATAAGCTTTTAATTTAAATAAACCAAAATATATACATATTATTTACTTATGTCTACTAGTTCATCGTAAACTGGTATTATGCGATTAAGGTGACTTATATTGAAACGTAGAATAATATAGGTATATTAACTAGTATCGACAAACAAAAGCGTTTAATTTATCTGTTAAAAAACGTTAAGTATAAAAAAGGTAGATGGTAAACGTTTAAAAAATCAACCAAGACGAAATTTAAACGGGAATTATAAACGAAGAAAACATATGTTAATATAATGTAAATTTATACGAATTTAATTTAAATAAACTTAAACGTATATTTAGGCCGACTGTATATAAATAGTTCATCGCAAACTAAAAATAGTCGTATATTGTTAACTATATTTAAACGTAGAAAAATTTACAATTATATACCATAGGATGTATATAAAAAACGTATAATATATCGTTTAAAACACGGTATGTATAATAATCGTAAACTGTAAACGTATACGGAATCAACCAATACCAAAATAAACGAGTATTATGTATAAACAAGGGTTAGTTATACTAATGTGTGCTGCCTGGGAAGATTGGGTTAAGGTGAATATAGCACCCCTTATAATTTTCAGACAAAAATATTTTAAAAAGTAATAATTTTTAAAATATATAATTTAGGCAAAATAAATAAGACAATCTAGAATATAGAAGATGCCTATATTTTACAGTTTTAATCCCTTCCAGTTTCCGAGAAAAAATCAAAGGGCTTTAAATTTTGAAATATCGTATTGAAAATAAATGCATTCCTCTACAGCACTATTCTTAAAATAATCCCAAAATTTAAGCTCTTAATGTCTTGTTGTAAATACCACGAGCGCAGAGGCAGACAAGAAGCTAGTATAAAATAAAAAAACCACAATAAGTTTAGTAAGGATAGAAAATCTCAAAATGGACAGTTTATCTATCGGTAGAGACTTTCCTAAACCAATTATAAACTTTAAATTAAAAGTGCCCATAAAAACAGTGGCTGTTAGCGGTTTAATATTGTAAACCAAGTCTCGCCATAAACCGCTACTTTCAAATATTCGTTTTTCTTTCACTATTTTAATTAAAACTGTTTCGAATTACCAACCGAAGATAAACTTAAATTTACCGCAATTTGGAAACAGAAGAAATTGAAAAAATTGTGTGTAGGTAACATTGTAATTCTCACCACTATCACTGCTGAGTCGGACAGGATAAATTTTTATTAGATAGAGTTAACTTATTTACATTTAGGCAAGACACCCACGGTAATGATTGCTGGTCACGTACTTTGCGAATTTGTTTAGTTTCTGCGACTTTTCGCTACACTTTGTCGGAAAAGATACAGAAAAGCCGCTGTTCGGTTTTCTATTGGTATTTTTATTTTGTATTTTCATCTTATTTCCAATTTTCCAAACGTTTAATAAATATAATAATAAAACATTACAGTTTATTGACAAGAAATTTAGTTGGTTAAGGTTGCCATTTCAGTGTATTCAGTCAAAACAGAGGATTACAATAATTTACAGAACCTATATTTCACTGAATGGATTTTAGTGAAACTTTGGCTTATAGAAAAATGTTTAATGATTTTAATGATATAATTTAATTTGTCTTGTTAATTATTAAATACTATTAAAAAGTATAAAAAGTGATAGTCACAGATGCAGTTAAAAAACTTTACAGCATTCTACATATTTTTTTGACTATTCTTGCCAAATTTTAATAATCAATATTGCATACTTTTAAACTGTGCTCAAATTACGATTTCATGTAAAATTGATTATTTCCCTCGCCTATCAGATTTGAATTTTAACCAATCACATCCCAATTTACGTTATCGTTAGAACCAATCAGAAACAAATAAATCGACTATTTTCACTGACTATTTGAAACCGACTATCCATGCATGGTGCTCGATATTCACCTATGTTGACAGCAACTCGCATACTTGATTGTAGGTGTAATATTAAAAGTGGTTACTGTCAAATAATATTAAGTGTCCGACTAAAAATTATTATATTAGGGAAACGTTTAAAATAAACCAATTTGGGTGTGTTAATTGCGAAGCAATAGACAGTTTTATAGACAATAGTACCCCGAAGAATACAATCAAAAGTTTTGGAATCAGTTTATGAAATTTTGCGTTCATTGCAAATATGTTTTATCAAATGATAAAACTGTTGCTGAACTATGTAATATCTTAAAAGATTGGGCTTGGAACACGAAAAAAGAAGACGGAAGCGACTACAAAGAATATTCTTTAAAGTGTAAGTGGAACTCAACTACTAAGGCGAAAACTTTAAATGGAAATATTTCTGGTGTTTTAAAATATATCGACTTGAAATTTTGGAAGGTCATTAAAGAAGTAGGGGGTAAATTAATAGTGTATAAGAAACCACACCAACGTGATATCTGCCGCCCCCAGCCACCCCCGGTTCAAAAGTTTAAATGACACCCTGTATTTTTTTACATATTCTGAAAGAGCGTTTTTTTTAGTATCTCTATGTGAAAAAATTAATTACATAATGAACTTTGAAAGATATTTACAGCTAAAGGTTCAGATACCAGATATTAAAAAAAAGAACTAGTAACCTTGGACAGTAGACAAATTTCGAAATAATTAAAGCAGATAGAAACAAAAAAATCTAATTATCCAAAAAAATATAACTTATCACAAAAAAATACAACTTATCACAAAAATAGGTATTCTTATAGACCAACAAAATTTCGCTTTATAAACTAAGGTAAGGACTCTTTTTATTTTTTTAGTTAAATCAAATGTTCAAAATGTTCACCGTTTACATTTAAACAATAGTACAGTCTATTTTCGAAAGCGTTCCGAATATTTTCAAAGACATGTGGTGTTAAATCTCTACATTCCTCTATGATTCTATTACGCAAACCATCAATGGATTGTGGTGGTGTCCTGTAAACAACAGACTTCAAATGTTCCCATAAAAAGAAATCCAGTGGGGTCAAGTCTGGGGAACGAGCTAGCTATTCAATAGGACCCCTACGACCTATCCATTGTCCTGGAAAAACGGTATTTAAATATTGCTTTACTTCTAAACAGTAATGAGGGGGAGCTCCGTCTTGCTGAAAGTATAACTGATCCTCCTGCATTTGATCTAAGTTTTCTTCCAAGCACTAAATGATAAGAGGATGTATTAATTCTTCTAAAAACTCGAGATATCTAGGCCCAGTTAAATTCTCATGATAGAAAATTGGACCAATTATTTGGTTATTTAAAATTCCAGCCCATACATTAATTTTTTGGGGACGTTGCGTATGACCTTCTCGGAAAACGTGGGGATTAACATCGCTCCGATATCGACAATTGTGTCTATTTACGAAACCATTTAAGGAAAAGCAACTTTCGTCACTGCAAGAAATATTTCGCAAAATATTTCTATTTTGCCGAATCATGCCTGTCATAGTTTCACAAAATTGGACTCTTCTATCGAAGTCATCGTCGCCCAACTCTTGATGAAGCTGTATTTTATAAGAATGCATTTTATTTAATTTTAATATTTTATGGCACGTTGTTTTTGCCACTCCCGAAGCTTCTGATAATTTTCTAACTGAAAGCTGTGGGTCTTAATTTACGTGACCAAGAACTGCAACTTGCGTTGCTTCATCTCGTACTCCACGATTATTCATATCACGTTTTTTATTATTTACCGATCCAGTGTCAAAAAATTTTTGTATTAGATTAATTACATAAACAGCAGATACATTTTTGTTGGAATGGTTTTCGTTAAATAATGCTGCCGTCTGCGAATAGTTTCTGTTTGCAATCCCATATAAAACTACAATTTCAGTTCTTTCTTCCAAACTGTAAACCATTTTTCTATTTTTTTTGCTATTTAATTTAAACTAAGTCAAATTTTTTCGAAAACTTTTGTACTAACGAGTAAACAGAAGTGTCACAAACAATATTATTTGACAGTTCAAGCAACGAAGCAGCTTTCATGGCTTGCTATTATTTTTTGCTTTCGATATTTGAATATCTGGTATCTGAACCTTTAGCTGTAAATATCTTTCAAAGTTCATTATGTAATTAAGTAATTTTTTCACATAGAGATACTAAAAAAACTACGCTCTTTCAGAATATGTAAAAAAAAATACAGGGTGTCATTTAAACTTTTGAACCGGGGGTGGCTGGGGGCGGCAGATATCACGTTGGAGTGGTATCTTATACACTATTAATTTACCCCCTACTTCCTTAATGACCTTCCAAAATTTCAAGTCGATATATTTTAAAACACCAGAAATAATTCCATTTAAAGTTTTCGCGCGGACACCCGGTATATTTAAAAAAAATTTAATGTAATGATAGATCCATTTCAAGGCATTGAATTTAAAAGTGCTCGCGATGCACGAAATGCAAAAAGACGGGAATTCCAGAAATTTTTAGAGAAAAGGAAAGTTCTACAGCTCTTATTTTAAAACATAAACACGATATTATTATTAAATGGGATGAACAAACTCCAGACGGTCTCCAAAAGATTTTCTATCATTTGACTTCCGTGGAATTAGCTTGGCGCGGTGAGGAAGGCGCAACATGTTTAACAGAATATTTTAAATTTGAAACCTCTGAAGATGGTAAAGAAACAGACAGGTTAGAATATAATCCTATTTTTACGAAAATTTGCCTAAGGAGGAGAAAAAAATGTGCAGATAGTAAGTGGTTGATTTTTAATATTCAAAATCCGCAATACTGCCAAGTTAGATTATTCAAAAAATTTATTGGAAAACGAGGTCCACAATTCACATGTTCACGTTTATTTCTAACTCCAAATTCATTTTGACAAGATACTAACTGTTTCTGGTACAACAATTCACCTATTGGAAAGAACGAGTTTTCTAAATGGACCAAATTGGGTGCGGAGTCTATTGGATTAGACACTAAGCGTTTAAAGATTACCAACCATTCTTGTCGCTCGACAGTAGTCTCTCATCTTGCAAAATCAGGTGTACCGGAGCAACAATTGATTAAAATAACTGGGCATTCTAGTTCATCATCTATTCAACCATACTTACAGATGGATGATCAGCATCATCAAAGTGTTATTAACCAACTTCGAGGATATACAGAAAGTCAAGATTTCACTTCTGTGAATACTGATTTTAATCCGGTAGAAGAAAGTTAAGTTTCTACTGCTACCATGAATACCGCTACTTCGTCAAAAGCAGGACGAATGTCCCAAATTATGCAAACTGGAAATGTAACTTACAATAATTTTTCTTCTAACTTTAACTAATTTTTTCTAAATTATGAAATAAAAGTTATTTTCATGTGTATTTATTTTTTTTTTTTTTTATGTACAACTAGGGCTCTAGAAATAATCTTACTAAATATATCTAGACCATATTAAATTAGCGCCTATTTTTATTTTTACTAAATTTTTCGTGTATTTTGCAATTTGTCTCGACAATTTTGTCATTAATAATCAAAGAATACAGTCCTCGAGCTAAAGCTCTCGGACTCTATTCAGATTATTAATGACAAAATTATGTCTCGACAAATTGGTACCAAAAACACTCAAAATTTAGATGCAATAAAAATAGTCGACTATACGTCAAGGTCTCGTTATATTACCCTTGATAATTTTGCTGCGTCTATATTGAATTTTAGTTCAGGACTTAAGTTATAGGTGTCGGATGGAGCAAAAGTAGCAAAAGTTTCGAGGCCGTGATGCCATATCTTAAAATTGTCTTGAATTTAGAGAAAATATAAATTATAAATACAGGGAGACTCATTTTTTAACATTTTTTTATTAAGATGAATTTTCAGTAACTTTTGGTGCTTTGTCTAAAATAAAATAATACTAAATTAAATTAAAATTATAATAAATGCACTCATGAGTAAACTGCCCTTATTTACAATTTGCTAATTGAATATACTTAGATAACAAACTACTCATTTAAAACGCGTATGAAAAGATTTGTAAAAAAAATTGGTTGAGGATGTAATTTTTTTAATGTAATCTAAGCTTTTTTTCTAAATAATTGAGAATTTGACAAAATGGACATGGATTAGTTATGAATTCAATAGGCGAATTATCATGAGATAAATAATCATCAGTACAATAAACTAACGCTACTTATTTAAAGATCAGTGACGTAATAATATATTTCTAAGGCTATCAGTGACATCCATATATTTTTTGCTTCTTAAAGTATTTTACGAATTCTGGTTCAAAAAAAAAATCAGATTAAATAACACTCATGAATCTTTCATTTACTCTTCAAAAATGTATTTTATTGGGAAGGATAAAATGAAAAATTTCTATTCCAGTTAAAGCCTTATTAAATTCAATAAATATTGTAATGTGAGCCATTTCATTATTCAGTCATGCTCTAATACTCCAAGTCCCTCTCTGTATTATTTGGTCTTTGAGGCTCAACTTGTCCGACTAGTATACATAATTAAACCCCTTAAGACCAAACCTATGTGATGACTATGGTGGAGACACTTTCGCGAACATTCCAGAGTCAACGAGATACTATTTCTAGTCTAAATATAACGTGATAACGTTTCTGGGACATTCTGGTAATTTTGCTGCTTTGTATACCTGGGTTGCAATCATTGTCTCATTCAACGTCTTGTGGTGTTGTAGCTGAAGAGCCTGCTGCATTTCTACATCCTGTAATCCATTAATAAATGCCTGCATGCCGATTTGTTGTAAGAAGTCTCTGGTCGCCTGTAAATGGGCTAAATGCAGCAATCTTTTTATACAGACCTCGATATCTTGTAGACTTTCATTGTGCTTCTGACTACGAACTTTTAACTGGCGTTGGAATACTTATTCTAAATGCTGCTGGCCATATATTTTCTCTAAAGCTTTAACAAGAGATGAATAACTGGGTACTTCTTGGAGAAGTAACTGGAAAACGGTTGCTGCCAGTACTTGCAGAGACACTATCAATGAAGTCTCTATTTCTTTCTTGGTCCAGCCATTGGCTCTAGCTGCAGCTTTAAATTGAAGTCGATGTATTTTCCATGTTGTCTGACCATCAGGCTCTTGCTACTATGGTTTTGTGAAACTGGGTTTCTAAATTGGATTGGGTCGGTTATAGATGAAGACGAGGTAGTATTTTCAGCATCAATGTTGCTTACTTAAGCTTAGCTATAAATTCTTCTTTCTAATTTAGCATATTCAGCTCTAATTTGATTTTCCAACTCTGCTCCAAATTATCTTGCTGTTGTTTTAAGAGATCTACTACGTACTTTTACTTATGACGACTGCAGCACACTGTTGGCTGATAGGTGACATCCCAGCTAGCATATAACGTTGCCAAGCCTTTCAGCGATGTTGTTTTAAGGGAACGTAATAACATTACTATATAACTTAAATGCAACGCTCATTAGAAGTTGTTGAGGGAAATCTTCTATTTGTTACTTACGTATTTCACCTACCTGTTAAGACAACGCAACGTAATAAAAAAATTTGATGAAAAATGTATCCACGAGAAGTACTGTTAACATCATATTGTTTCGAACGTAGCCATTCGTTAGTCATACGTCTTAACATAACCAACAAAACAAAAAAATAAGATATCACTTTTTTTGTGGTATTTATTATGTATTTGATATTTTAAAGAAATTGTAAACTATTTATACGTTCGAAAAAGTTCTTTTCTTCTTTTCAATAAAATAGAAACATATTTTCTAATTTATTGTTTGTTATTTTAGATTGCAATATTTCAGTTTCCAGCTACAATAAAAAATAAATCATTGTAAAGGAGATAAAATTAAATGTCTGCCTACATTTTGCAGGATAATAGGGATCTTATTGATACTATAGAAGTAACGATATTAAACAATGAAAGTATCGATATTTAGGCATTGAGACTGAATTACCAGTACTATCGCCATATCGATACTTAGAAGCAAGTATCGTATCGCTATGTGTGTGAGTGTGGTCAGGGTCACCTAGGATAATACAAGGTTTGTTAAAGTATGCGTGAAAACCGTAATATTACCGTACAAATCATGCGCTCAACCTAAAAATTGCATACAGTGCATGATTTGTACCGAAATATTATAGTCGCATGTGGTGGAACTTGGAACGGACCTTGATATGATTAAGCGTTACCACTGTTTTTTTTGTAATTTAATTATAAGATTAATTGCCAGTTATTGACACTATAACTTATACCAGTACCAGTAGAGAAAGAAAGGGTGTCATTAACAACTGTCAACTACATATAAATACAAAGAGTTTTTTTACTCAGCGCTGTATCCAGCGCTTGCAGCAAACCGTTCGTAAATTAAGTGATGTAAAGACGATTTTATGTGTTAATCGTTCTTTTTTTCCAGCGGCAAGTTCACCAATGAGCCAACGCATCCATCGGCTTCAAAAGCAGATGGATATGTGATGGACAAATGGAGAGAATAGTTAATTAAATTATTTGAACGTGTAAACACGATTATTTAGATAAAAGTTAACCTACAATAAAAGAGTTTAAATAAAAAACGGCTCTAGAAGAGATAAACTACTGTTAATTTAAATTAAAATGAGTTTTATTTTTAAAGCGATGACAAACGTCCAATTTTTTAGTTGAGAAATGTCGTTCGTTCTTATTTTCAGTGCAAATACTTTCCACCAGAAATTAATCAGTGGTTACTTAATACTTATAAATATCGATATCTTTAACATAATATCGAACAGTATCGATGCCTCTACCACAAAGTATCTCACATGATACCGGTATCGATACATTCAAACGATACTCATAACCGTACTCCCAACTATAAAAATACAAAAACAGAGAAGTCATATACTGCCGTCCTAGCAAGAAAGGTCCTATCTAAAAATTTGTTGTTTCGAAATAATCGAGTTTTTAACTATTTTTAGTAGATATATTTATTATCTTTTAAACCCTTTTTGTGTAAATTTTTAACATTTTGGTACCATTACGATGCAAATAGGATATTCGGTATCAAGAAAGATAAAATGTAGACAAATGCACATAAATAAAAAAAAAACGGCTAATTTTGCAGATAGAACCTTTCTTGCTAGGACTGCAGTATAGATGTGCTTATGTAGTTCACTAAAAATAAATAACATGTTAATTTGTTACGTTTCAGTAAATTAAGAATTACCACTGCTGGACAGTAGTGGCGTTTTGGTGGACAAATACAGCATTTCACTTGACATATGCCTATGCCGTTTTGCTGTACGCTTGCTGCACAATATCAAATGCTGGACAAACTTTAAAAATGCTGTACAATACAGCAGACTGCTATAACTATGGTCGCCCTAGTGTAATAATATTTCTATCACTAAAAAAAAAATACAATTTAAAAATATTATGTTGTACCTATGTTTCCGTTGTGCTGGAATATAATTCTAGTAAAAATCTCAGGAATTTTAGAAGCTAAAGTAAATAATACAGAATTGGTTAAAGAAGAACATATAACATCTGAAATTCTTTCTTTTTACTTTCCTATCTGTATACAGATATAAGGAAAGTATAGGAATCATGATTTTTTTCGACCTCGAGTTTTCGACGGATTTTTACGTTTTGAGGTCCCCTGAATCCGTTTTGACTATTTTCGCGATGATGTCTGTGTGTGTGTCTGTGTGTCTGTGTGTCTGTGTGTGTGTATGTGTGTGTGTGTGTGTCTGTATAACGCATAACTCATGAACCGATACACAGAAAAACACCAAATTTTAAACTTAAGCTTTGTTTCAGCGTCCAATGAGCTGATTAGATTTTGGGCAGTGTCGGAACATCTGGGGGGGTACTTTATAGGTGGTCATTTTTATATTTTATGGAATATATCTGTTATTTACGTTTGGAGAAGAAAATTCTTCAAATAAAAGTTACTTCTTATATAATTATCTATAATTTTTGTTTTATGCAAAATTTTCCTAAAATGGTCCGTATTCGAGAAATTTGACAAAATGTAAAAAACATAATTTTTTATAAAAATTGTTCAAATAAAAGTTGTTTATAATATAATTCTCTATAATTTTTGTCCTATACATAATTTCTCTAAAATGGACCGTATTCGAGATATTTGAGAAAATGTGTAAATTTCGAAATTTGAAGAAAACTCAAAAACGGATAAAGGAAAAAACATTAAATTTTAAACTTAAGGTTTATTTCGGCCTGACGTGAAATGATTAGATTTTGGACAAAGTTGGAACATCTGGGGGGTACTTTATGGGAGGCCGTTTTTATATTTTATGGAATATATCTGTTATTTATGTTTGGAGAAGAAAATTGTTCAAATAAAAGTTACTTCTTATATTATTATCTATAATTTTTGCTATATGTAAAAATTTCCTGAAATGGTCCGTATTCGAAAAATTTGACAAAATGTGCAAAATTCTGATTTTTATGAAAATTGTTGAAATAAAAGTTGTTTGCGATATCGATCTCTATAATATTTGTTCATACATGATTTTTTTAAAATGGACCGTAATGGAAAAATTGTAGGAAAAGTGCTAAATTTAAATTTTTCAGTATTTTCATTTTCAATGAATATCTATAGAAAAATGTTTCGCGGTAGATGTATGTGGACAATGTATATATTTAGTTTATCCTCTAAACATTTATAGAGATACTGCAATAGGTTGTACAAAATAACCGGAAAAAGCCTGTAATAACTAGATAGGAAAGTCATGTGTTGGACACATCAGATTTTTTTTTTTCATAGCAGAATATCGTGCTAAAAAACATTGTTTTTTATAAAAAGCTCTGTATAAGTTTTACATTCATTATTAAGCATCAAATTTGCAAAAATTAAAATAAAGTAAATTATTTATTTAAAACAATAAAATAAGTAAAAAATCACTAAAAATAGGTGCAACGATTTAAACCAGCATATTTTTCATTTTCTTTATACATATTATTCTCTTTAATAATAGATAAACAAGTAAATTTATTACCTCCAAAGTTATTTTTTACAGAAGAAACTAATTAAGTTCACATTTATATTAAAACTATGATTAGTGCCAGTTGTAGGTAAATATCTTTTTTTTAGCATCGTACAACTGCCATCTTAATAAAAATCTAGTGACCTTTGAAATATACCTTATATAAATACACTTTTTACTACTTTTGTAAAATCTTTCACTATTTTAGCTACTAGTGAACTTTTGCAATATAGGTACCTTAATAATATACTCTTTCGTGCAATCGTTTAGTGTTTGAGATATTCCATATATGGTATCACACATGTTTAATTGTGTTACCTTGTAATATACTTACATTATTAATACCTACCTCTGTTTGTATGATTTCAAAAGCTTTTTAATAATAAATTTATACAATTTTTTATTTTGTTCTATTCAGATTTTTAATTTAATTTAATTTTTCAAAAAAGTAATTTTTCATAATTTCTCAACGTTAATCGTATTTATTAAACAAGCAAAATAAATTATAAAGAAGTACTTTTTAAAAATTTAAAATATATATTAAAATAAAATAAAATAAATATATAATAAATATCCTTGGACACACTGTATAATGCTGTAGAATGAATTCACATTATAACAACTATAAAACTTTTCAGAGCAACTTTCGGAGGAAGTACCGTAAAAGTGCTAGTGTGATGTTTTCCGAACTTCACTTTGTAACCTCTATGAGAAGTGCTATAAAAGTCTTGCCGTTGCGGACATTCGGTGGTTGCATGGATATTATAGTTACATTAAAAGTACATCGCATGCGAGCTTAAACAGCCTAAATATTGCAGCTTATTAACGTAGATGGGATGTTTTTGTGCTAACTGGGATTGCACTTAATTTTGTATTCGTACGTTTCCTACAACAACCGCAGGCTACTGCAAGGTGCAGGGTAACAAAAGTATGCTTAACCATGTCAAAAGCTTTGAAAAAGTCAGTATTCACAGAATCGATTTCTCAACCTTTTAATTAAAGTATATTTGCTCATCTCCCGAAATTAATGTTTTCAAATTTTAAATACACTTTGCTGAACTTCATTAATTCAAACCAAAACATTCAACTTTAACTGAAATGAAAACCATTAAACATTTAAATGTGTAATAGGCTTATAATTATATAAATATCTCGTAATAACCCTTTTCCGATTATTAGGACAAACCAAACAGAAAATCTGAAGACACCGAAAAGCCCTAATAATTAGATAATTATTCAATATAAAGCATTTCGGCTGAATATGAAAATACGTCACGTAAAAAGTTTAGGAGTGAACGTTGAAGCGGGCGTTCTTTCTCTTTTCCCGGCAAATTGTAAAAGTCCCAAGAACTTAACAAATTTTCAAAGTACGTGACCAGAAATCATTACGACCAAAGCCTCACCTAAATGAGAATTAGTTAACTCTATTTAATAATTTATCCAGGGCGGTTTGCCAGCAAGAGAGAGTGTGACAGAGATTCATGGAGTGTATACCATTCTTCCGGTTAGGTTCGGAACGAAGTTGCGGTAAATCGGGGTTCATCTCAAGTAACAATTTAATATTTTATAAAAGCTGAAAGAATGTTTACAAAACAAAATATTAGAAGAAGAATATTTTTGTAACATAATTTCAGCAGTAATAAATGTGGAGCAGACACGCAAATGCCGATAAATCCAGTTTTATTGATTTTGAGATATTGGTCAAAAACATATACAGCGGAATCCGCTAGGTATTTTTAAAAATTTATTAAAGGGTTTTGCTCTTTTTGATTTGTCTTTGATTGTCCCAAAATTTCGTGGTCGTTGTATTTTTTTGTGTTTTTATTTTTTTGGATTTATCGGTTTTTTGCTTGAAAAATAAGTTTTTGTGGCTTTATAAGAAAGGCGTGTTTAAAAATCTATTTAATTTTATTTTATCCTTATCAATATAGTGATAATAGAAATAGATAATATACACGATTAAATAGATATTTTATTCATAGCACAAAGCAAAACGGTGAATATGATATAACAAGAGAATACAGTTAACACAGAAAGAGTTTGGATAAAACGAAATATAAACAGCCACTTCCTCTTCCAGACAGTTGCATATACCTTCCGGTTTAACAATGGGATCCCTCTCTTCATCGGGTAATGTATTTCCATGAAGTAATGTCCGATACCATTGCAGATCCTTTGACTACTCCCAATTCAGACCAAATTGCTGATTTAGCAAATGCTGAAGAGATTTTTTTTCTTCTCTGGAATGTCCCGTTTGGTATCTTCTTCCACTGTTGTTAAATCTAGATCCGAAAACTTAGGTTTCAACAATTTTTCAAAATTTTCTGTTCCCGAGCAGTAGTAAAAGTTTTCAAATGCGCATATTTTAATCAACGTTCCATCGTTAAATTTTTGAAAAACTACTCTTTTAATTTCTGATAGCCCTTTAACATTTTTTAAACCCACTTGGAGTGTTTTTACATCAAAAAGTCTCCAGTCAATGCCTATTCTTTTTACTACTCCAACTTTTTCGTAAGTTTCTTCATAATGCTTTCTTGAAAGGATTGTAGCTTGTTTTCTTAGAAGTTTTTCCACTCGCCCAAATACTCTATCGGCTGGTAGAAAAGAAAATGACCCCTTATTAAAAAAACTATTTGTAATTTTGTTACTTTTATTGATGCTTTAAATCTAAGCCAGAAGTATAGAATGTGCAAAATATGATTATTTTTATTTTGTCTTCCGCATCCGTCGCAGAATAGACGAACTGTCGTGATATCGTCATAATTCAATGAGTCCAAATAAATTAAAAGTGCAGATCTTACCTCGATTGATCCTCTTCCTGCCATATCTTCCGTCCAAGTAAAAATAGTTGGTTTTTTGGATTGACTGTTCACCCAACAAAAAATATACATGCTAACGTGTTGCGCATAAAACGCATCGTTAATTGGGGTTTTAGGCAAAGGCTGAATTTGTTGAAGATCAAAGCAAAAAGTAATTGAATTGTTAGGTTTCTCTTTTAGCAGCCTATAAAAAGCATTAGCCCTCTTTTTGTGAATTGTAAGTTCGATTTGTAACCCCTTTTTCTTTTCTGTATCAACTTTTACTTTTGGTCAAGTATTTAAGCCTAGTACATTTTGCGCAAATATCGGTGGCTGGACTAGAATATTCTTTTAAACATAGAAAAGTTAACTTTATGCTCAACATTGCACTGACTTTGATACATGTTGTGCAATTTTTTTATGTTTAAGTTAGCATCTAAATAAATTCTTTTCGACTTTTCTCTATTACAGTGACTTTCCTTTCTTTTTAGGTTTCCAATAAATTCTTTAACTTTAACCCTTTCAGTCACCAATGTACATTTTTTGTTTTAAAATTCTGATATTTCGCAAACAAAATAATCTATTTTTCAAAGATTTTTGGTGAAAAATAAAATAAAAAAATTCTATCCCCACCCAAATGATTTAATGTCCACATCTGTGGACAATGTGACTTAATGACAATATTTTGTTATTTAATATATACTTTTTGAAGTGATCTATCGGGAATTACACATTTTGTATATCAGAGACTTCAGTCTCATGGCGTATAATTGGTAGAGTCTGATAAGTTATATTAGATTTTTAATTCAGTCGGGTTGCAAAAAACCATTTTTGTTATTTTATCCTCATTTTATTTCAAATCAGCTTCTTGATTTATTTCTTCGCTATTGAATTATCTAAATTGTCGGAGTCACCGTGTATATTTTTACTGAATTCAGCTATGATCTCCCGCCTCATCAGAAAAATCACCTAATACAGACTCGTCATCAGCTGGTAAAACATCACCAAAAAATTTTCATCGATTAGACCTCTTTTACTAAATCGAGATTTGTATTTCTTCCCCATAATTGATTGATTATGAATGCATATAAAATATTGATATATAAAAATCATGATGACGTTAAGTAACTTTGTCCACGTTTGAAGACATATAAATTTATATGCCAAATTTACATTTTCAGATACAAAATCTGTTTGAAGTATACTTAATATTGCGAAAAAATTTGGAAGCGTGTCCCTTGAACAAAATGAAGCAAATAAGTCTCTATGAACATATGTCCTACGCCTCTTAGATTTTGAAGTACAGGGTTGTAAAGTTATAAGAAAAAAACTTATTTTTTGCGATACATTAAATACCCCTGTAGATATTTTTCTGAAAATTGGTACGCAGTTTTAATGCATCTTAAGCCATTTTTGGATATACAATTTAAATTTTTACATTTGCCATTGGCGTTCATGCGGGCTTTGAACTGCATATTTCATAAAAAAAAAACGGTACGCCACTGGACATATGTTCATAGAAACTGTTTGCTTTATTTCGTCCAAGGGACAAGCCTCTGAATTTTTTCGCAATATTTAGAAAACACCCTGTATAATCGCATTTAGAATTATATTCTTTCCTAACAAATCAAGCACTTTTTCATGAAATAATAGTTATTATTTACTCAAAAATCTACTATTCAAATTCAAACATTTTGGTTACCATTTAACAAAACCAAAACGTCTGCTATTCATACAATGTCTAAACTTCTTTGTTTAAGCAGTAGACTGCTAAATGTCAACCATGATCTTTATGAATAATGCCATTTTGAGCCCATTGTAAAATATAAACCATATTACAGAAAATTGATAGGTATACGGTCGAATCAAAATGGTGTCCATAAATGTGGACACGGTTACTGAACGGGTTATGTTTTTTGCAACAGATTTAGGGGACACGTGATCTCCACCACGGTTTTCTTTTGGAATATTCCCTTCAGATAAAACCTACGCTATCTGATTAATTCGGTCTTTTTTTACATTAACACATTTAAGAAAAAAAGCCTGGCATGTCTAAATTTTATTCTTGTACACTCTTTTGGACAGAAAATAATGCACCGAAAAATTGCGACTTCTGGATTGTGCCCCCTTTGGAGGACTTTTTCTATCAATCGGTACTACTAACATGTAATGGCACAATTTAGTATCCTGATCCACTTTATTATTAGTGTCAAAAATTTTGCTTCGTAAATCACGTACATCATTTACTGCAATATTTTCACACCGATATGTAGGTCCTTTATAATCGCAAACCTTTTTAAAATTAATCAAATCCGTATCGTCATCTTTGTATCTAAAAAAACAAACAGAAAGTAAACAACTCGTTCCAAAAAAAGACGCTAATGTAAATTTTTACGTTAGCTTTTTTTGCATCGGCCGTCTTGTCTCATTTGTTTTGCGTTTTCTACTTCCTATGCTAATATCAGATACATTGGCTTCTCGTTTATCCATCGTAAACAATTCCAAATACAATATTAAAAACGAGCAACAGGTTAACTGCTAAAATGCCACTGCACTTCTAGAAAAAGTCAGCTGTTTCTCTGAATTTAAACAATAATATTCATACTAGTGCTCCTTTTATCTTTTAGTTTTTATTGAGAAATGGAAATAACTATTTTGTAAAAAAAGATAGCTGTAATTTTCTGGCCTCACGTTACCTTAGTAATCCGCATAGATGGCAGAAATTTAAAAATTTTTATCGGGTTTTGCCTGAAATTTGGAATTATCGTTATATGCATGAAATGGACAAATTAAGGTGCTTTTTTAATACGATGTATTAGATGCGCTAGATCGGTAAAGCGCACCAAAATTAGTAAAAGTCCAAAAAATGTAAAAAGTGGATTTATCGGCTTTTGCATGTTTGCTCCACAAATGCAAAATGGTCGCAGTATTAAAGAACTATTTTGTTTATTTGAAAACTGAATAGATGTCAAAAAAATACAAGACACAGGCAAACGGTGCAAGGTGAAAAACCCTAAATCAGTTTTTTTTTCATACACAATAAAGAGAAATGATTTACCTACTAATATCTTTGCATTAAAACGCAATTTTTTTTTTGTTATGATGGCATACCAACAATAGTTATTTTTGTATCTAGTGCGCGAAATGCTACTTTGGTGATCGAGAACCGAGGCGCAGCCGAGTTAAAAAAAATAGTCGAGATCACCAAAGTATTTCGCGCATGAGATGCAAACAAAATTTTTTCTACAAACGTCAAAAATATTATTCTAAAATAAGTAACATGCTTAGCTTAATATGAAAAATAGTATTGAACTGGCTTAAACTGTTTTTCCAAATCAAGTATTTACTGTAACTGAATCGGTCATTTGAGAAACAGCACATGTCATTTGTAGATAATTTTTCAAAAAATAAGAAAAACTGAAAATCTTAAAACATGGTTAAAAAAATACTTTTTAACACTTAGCGTTTAAAAGTTTCTTTATTTCGAGTATAATACAATAACTATTTAAGTAAAACAAAATATTGGTATCAAATCATGGTTGATTAAAAATGCGCGACATGTGATGTTTCTGAAATGAACATAAAAACTCAGTAAAAAGAGATATAGTTTTATTAAATAGTTATTCTACAATATATCAAAGAAGATAACGAAACAAAAAAAAACTATTTATTGTTCTCATCGTTTTCATTTTCAGTTGTAGGCCAATTTAATATTTCGTTATAAAAGTTATGGTGCTCTTCGGGAACCTATGAAAAAAGCCGCTTGATATCTGCGAGATTTTTAAAATGTATAGGAAATTTTTTTACTAAAAGCAGGAGTGAATAATTGGCAAGGAAAATGGATAAGCACAGGGTTAGGCAGCTGTAATAAATTGAAGGTCGCAATTTTATTCACAATTTTCATACTTAGGTTTACGTTTACATTGAAAACTAAACTTACGCAGAGAAAGATATGGGCTTAGTATGCATCAATGCATTTTTTATACAGTGTTTATTTTGTATTTGACATAGCCGTGCTTTTAGAGCCAACAGTGGTAACCACGATATCCCCGCAATTGCTACGCTTTCTCGTTTTGTGACCGACATTCGGTTCGGCTAATATCCCTAATTCTAGTCGACAATTGGCTAATGATCTATTGCCATTGTATTAACTTATATACTGCCCTCCTTAGCCAAAAAGCGGTATCTCACTTAAACCGAGTTTAAAGAAAAAATATTTTTCGAACGTTGTTTTCGCATTTCCTTGAGTCCAAAAAAATTATTTTTTTACCGCTGGATTACTTTAAATTATTGTTTGTTTTTGAATATTACATTTTTAGTTCTTGTATCATAAATGGATATGCAGCCATTTAGCTATCTGTCCAGAACTAGCACATAAATTACCGTTTAGGAATCTCGACAGTCACTGTTATTGATGTTCTAACGGTTAGGGCATATGTCCGGGGAACATGAATGTATAAAAATATTTGTTTTCACCTTTGGGGTTCAGGAGTGGTCTTAATAATTTGTAGGAGGATTGTCGAGATTGGTTTTCAAATTTTCAAATTATTCTACAATTTATTTTAGATATTTCTTACTTTTTGGATTTCGATTTCCGATTTACGATATAATAAATTCACAATTTTTATAATAACTTACCCGCTGTTTTCACCATGTTTTTTATTTGCCATTGGTGAATGGATGTTCCTTCCGAATTTTAGGACCCTTTGGCTGGTGACAGTGCTGCCTTAATCCCTTAATAGTATACTAACAACAGTAGCTAAAGACATATCAGTAGTTACAACTGGTCTTTAGGCTAGTTGGTTGTTACATTTAGTGACAAGTGGTGGTCTTTAGGCTTCTCGGTTGTTACTTTATCTTTATCGGTTGTAAGCAGGTAGGGTTAGGTTTGGCCCAGAACACTGCGGCCTCTTGGGTCTATTGTATCCCCCTCGGTTATTACAAAAACATCTACTTCTAATTTATCAACGACATTTTTATAACTTTATCCATAACTGTTTTCTATAGTTTTTTCTATGATTGTAGCTTTATTTAATTTCTGAATAAATTTAAATTTTGCACAGTGAATATTGTTTTTTTATTTAACTCTCCGTTAGGCGCGCAGGTTTTTGTAACGCGGTTAGTCGCGACGTATCGCCCAGATACATACATGTACGTATATGATGTGTTATTCATTTCAAATTTTAATAATTGACACCTAAATGAGTTTCTATAACATTGTACAAGCGATATTTACTTACCTGACAGTTATTAATAAAATAGTTGGCGCCAATTTGAACCGAAATCCAAACCATTGTAAGGTATTGTAATTACACTTTGGCGCCCTCGACGTTCTAGTTTCGGGCTCTTCTTGAGGACTATATTTTTTTGAGAAGGCTTGCAATTTGGGCACCAATTCGTAGTTGCTTTTCTACCAAAGTTAGAATCAGTTTTTTAAATATTCCTTTCGTGAGACGAATTCATTTTAATTCGCCAGAAAAATTATTCTAGAGTTGAGTTGCGCCACGTTTATGAGGTGGTAACAAATACCTTGTTGACTGATTAATATTGACAACGTTTGTCAACGACGTCTACGCCTCATTTTGTATCATTATAAAATAATATGACTTCCCGTTTCTTCTCGGGGTCGTTGGAAACTTTTTTTGAAGAAATGTGCATACATAAAAGCAACAGAATATTTGTTTACTTTGGATCCAGGCAAAATTTCATCGATTGTTACGTTTTGGCCGAGATGATAATGTTTTTGGCAATTTTGGATGAAAAGAGTAAACATTTTTCTTACTGAAGCCAATTTATATCGCCTTCACGTCGCGCTTATCTGGTATCTTTACTGTCAAAACCCAAACATTTTAACAAAAACATAAAGCATTTTTCCGACATTGTCATTTGAAAAATGCTTATTCCTAATCCGTCAGTGGCCCAGAAATCGTCAAGTCATTGATGACTTTCTCGAAATACCCCTGCCAAACACAATAATCAACTGACCTAGTTTTAACATTATCATCCAAAGAGAAGGGGTTTTTCGGTTTATCCTTCTAGGAAATGATTTAAGATATATTAAACTGGGAATATGCTGCATTTGGTAATCCTGCCGATGTCTATTTCCAAGAAAATTTTAAATAACGGAAGCATGTATCTACCAGATACATGCACGCCTAACGGAGGGTTGAGTATTGATATTTGGTAAATAACTCCTGGCTTGACCTTTAGTACACCAACTAAAGTTTGGAGAATCCATTGATATAGTAACCAGAGAATAAGTTATTTTAACTATTTTTGATATGCAAAAATAAGACCGTTAGGCATATCTTTTGCAATCACTAAAATGGGGAAAAAGCAGGTTCGGATTTACTTCTTACTTCTACTATTACTGGTTAAATAAATCCGAATATTTGAATTCGAAAAAATGTATTGCCCTTACATAAGGAAGTCAGCCAATATCAAAAGATTTTGGAGATTCATAAATATTTTTTATTAGAGAATGATTACTACATATTAAACGACTATTTCTGTTTTTATTCGGTGTCATCGGCATCAACTACGAGTATTAAGGTAAGTAGCTTCGTATCCTGCATAGACTTTGTCTATGCCATTTTAGGAAAAGCATGTAAAATAGAACACAACAGCCAATGATCGAGTGGGGATTCTTACCTATGCATTAAAATTAAATTTTAATTCAAATGATTAGAAAAAATCCCGTCGTCGTCAGGATTTGAATCCGGGATTCACTAACCATCCTCATTTTTGTTTATTTCATGCTAGCCATTCGGCCATTCCATATCATAGAGACGCGTTGGTTAAATCACTGTTGTAAACAAGACTTTTATTGGATATGCCGATGCCGGGTACGCTGATTGACCGATAACTGAATTTGGCTAAATTAATAATACAAACTAGTAATCGCAAGGGCAAATTAGCTTTCCGTACAGCGGTTACAATACAGTGTAATATACATGTAACTCAGGAATTGATAATAATTGTTGGGCAACAATATGCTTGAATACAAGCTCGTATGACACTAAATTGATTGATAACAACCCGTAGATGGTAATATTAGAACATCAGTGTGTATACGTTTGCTAAACAAAGAGGATTTAGTTTGATGGATAATATTAATTTCTGCTAACAGCTCTACTGTAAGGATAATGTTGCCTATTATTGTTCTTATTAAGTGCGAAAAATTATGATTGAGTTGCCTTAGAGCCCGAAATATTTTACAATGTTCAAAATATTAAACATTAGAAATATATACCAATTGTAAATTAAAAATGTATATTATAATCTGCCAAACACAATAAACATAATAATTTTAAATAGAAATTTAATCAAATAAAAATATAGAATATCTTCATCTATCTGTTGATGGTAAAAATAACACTTCAGTAAAACCACTTATAATAATTTTATGGTAAAATTAATTGTCACAACTCATCATTATTTTGTGGCAAAGAAATCAGATTTTAACATTTCAAAGAAAACAAATAATAATCTCATTGATGATAGTTAAAAATTAAATTAAGAAAAAAGTCGCAGATGTATCATTAAAATGAAAAGTAAAGAAAGGGTTGACATTAAGAAAAGGATAATTATTTAAGGAGTTTTACTTTTTAGAAGTTAAACAATTATTGTAAAGAATATTACAATAATTGAAACATAAATTCTTCCTACATTCTAGACAACAGTATTTTGATAAATGAGACTTTTTGCAGTGTTGGGAACATGGAAAACACCTTTTTCGTTAATTTGTCAGTGCTTCTACTGGTTAATTATTTTACATTTCTTTGGGATTTATGTCTAACAAAATTTGTTTTCGCCTAAGCCCTCAGAACTGAATATATTCCTCCTTTAGTTGATTAGCTAGAAGACTTAAAAATGATCCTCTGTTTTTAACCTCATTCTGATTATCTAGGTAGACTACTTGTCACCGCCACCGAGCTATGGTAACATAAGAGTACTTGCGACTAGCTAACCGACGGAGAAGGGGTGGTTCTGTCAATGAAAAAGAAAAGTTCTTATTGCGGACGCTAGGTAAATTGGCACGAGTATATATAACAGTCGACCAACTAATCTTCAATCTACCAATAGCTTAGTGAATATTTAGCAAGAATCACTCTAATCAAAAATACAAAAGTCTATAATTTTAAATACGTATATTGCACAATGAGAAATGCCACAATAGATATAAATATTGTTACGCAGGTTTTTGGTATCACAATTTATTTCAACTGAATTTTAACAATAACAATGCAACTGATAACATTAACGTATAACGTCTATTATAAAACTGAAAACTGACGTCAGAATCATCCTTATATAGCTTGACCCTTCTCGAACTGTCGTCTAGAATATTCTTGACGGCTAATGACATTTCTGGACTATTCTATGTTCTTTTACTTGTACTTTTACTTATGATGACCGCAGCACACTGTAGGGCGATGAGTAACATTCTACTTCTTTTTCTATCTGTACGTTTCCTATAATAGCCGAAGGGTGCGGCGTAACAATATGTTGTTAATTTTCGATTTTAACGAAATCTGCATGTATACCTAACCTAATATTCTAACAACTAATTGTTAAGAATAAATAAATAAATTATAAATTGGTAAAATTTTAATTATTAAACACTGCGCGAAGTCAAATACTTGGAAGTTAAGATTTATAATTAGGATTGCAATGATACAAATAACTACAACTACAATTAATAGCTTCAACTACTAATAGCTAATCCTACAGTTAAGCAAATAACCTTAAGCCAGTATATTTCTAACTCGTCTTACAAGAAATAATAAATAGTCACCAACAGTCGGCAACAACCGAGCAATAAATGTGAACAAGCGTCGCTTGGGCCCAGGCGCATACGCTAAAAGATACAAGAAGCAACAATATTATCCAACGTTATACGTAAAATTTGACGTGCGTGACTGTACGTAATAACATAAGCTACCTGATAGGTAATAGCTACTATACGTGCATTTAAGATCATAAAATAAATACGATGCACTTAAAAATAATATGTAAAGTCAGGAAAATAGCAATTTTTAACAATATGTTAAGCTTTAAACACGATCCTATAGAAAATAGGTATATTCAGATAGCTTGTGAGCGTTAAACCTACTTAGAAACTACGAAGCACTTCAATTTAATAAGCAAAGTAAAAAAAAAGCAATATCAACACTTCAATAAGCTTTAAACGATAATGTACCCAAAACAAATAAATTAAAAGAGACTTGCGTGCGTCCCTGATCGGCAGAGGTAGAGCTCTGTCTTTGCAACGGCTGCTGACTGTGGAGGCAGCAAACGATCCAAGGTGCTCCTCAGGTATCGGTAACTGGTATAGCCCGAGCTGAAACTATATTTTTGTTTCAAGGAACAGATTCTAGATGGCGCTGTACACAAGAATTTACAGAAATCTACAATTGATGGTGGAAAGAGTGGGAGTGTCATTTTTCATTGTCAATTGTCAGGCATCCATTATCGATTACCTCGCGGTGAATGACATTTGCCATTTTACCTGTATTTTTTGTGATTATCAATATCATATTGTCAATAATTATAATTTGTTTGTATTTGGGTGTGCTCTGGATCCTGGATGAATAAATAGTAAGTATTTTGTAAATAATTGTTTATTGTATTGTCAACTTGGTCTTGTTCAATTGTGTTTTAAATGTTCAATTTGTTTACTTGATCTTGCTGACGATTGAGCTTATTTTAAATTTTTGTGGTCATTTTTAGTTATAAAAGCTGTAATATATCGTATTGTTGTATGCCAAATTGTTTTGTAAACACTCTGAAATCCTAATAACGATTTATTTCAAATTTGAGTATTGGGTGTTCGCAGTCCATTTTTCAAGAATAAAACAACAAATTTGTAAAAACTATTTAGTATGTGATAAACATTTTGAAGATATGTTTAAAGTTCTTGGTGCACGCAGCGATCGATCTAACTGTATTTTTATTTGTTCTAGTACAAACTTTTTTAAGCCGTTTGTAGTGGCAGTAGTATTGCATTGTTGAAGACAAAAAACAGCCTAGTCAGGGAAGTAATAGTCACTGTACTTTTTGTATTCATGCCTCACATTTGATTTTTATATTGATTTAGTTCAGATTGTTTCTTTTACTGTTTTTGTATTTGTTCTAGTACAAACTTTCTTCAATCCGTTTGGAATGGCAATATTGGATTGTGGAAGACAAAATAGCATAGTCCGGGAAGTAATGGTCAGTATACCTTTTTTTATTTATGCCTCACTTTCTGTGCTCCCCAACAGATTTGAAGGGTTCAGGAAAAAAAGGGGCCTAGTCACAATTACCAAAATGTTCAGAAAACCAAATTTAATTTAGACTGACTAAATACAAACTTTTGATACTTTAAGGTAATTGATTACAAAAAGATGTTACTTTGTTTAAATGTTGCCTGATTATATTGTAGTTTACCACTTAATTTACCAGACAGTTGTAATTTTTTATTCTAAATACTAAAAATGACAAACAAACAGTAGGAAAGTCCTTGGACATAATTTTAAATGCACTGTTTTGCATTTGCTAATACTGGTATTTTACAAAATAGGGCGGGCCAGTTCAATTTTGATAAAAATGTGGCTTAGCTCCTTTTTTCTTCCTGTACCCTTCTTGATTTATAAGTTGATTAATATTTATTTTTTGTTTTAGATAAAACTCTTCGACCTCTGTGGACAATGACTTAACTTTCCAGCTAATTAATACGCTACATTTAATTATTCTATTTTGTATGTTTTTTTTGTTTTAATAAATTAATTTTGTTGATCATGCTTTTTAATTTTTTGTAAAAATATTTCAACTTGTAGTCAAGTTAGGATTGGTTCATACTACTCATTTTTTGCTTTATTGTAACAAATATAATTTTATTGCTACAATAAACGTAAAAAAGGAGTTGGTATGAACAAATCTTAATTTGACTACCACTTTTAAACTAAATATTGAAGGACCATTTTGAATGTTCCCGCGTTTTGTGTTAACTAAAGTGACCGCGAGATGGCGCCACTTCCGCCAAATAGTTCAAAGAACGCACACCGGGTGTTACAAAATTGTCTCAAATTTTAACATTGCAGTTTCCATTCTAAAAGTAATTGTTCTGTGGTGCTCCTCACATTAAACTGGAAGAGTAGATTCCACGCAGCAAGGATGTTTAGTCCGTCAAAACATCTTGAGACAGCAAACATTCAAGAGAAGAAAAATAAGTACTGGACGTATAACCAAAAAAAAAAAAAAAACGTCCAGGATAAAACGAAAACCATGAAAACGAAAGGATAAAACAAAAAACTGAAACCCTAAAAGTAAACAAAAACTCGAATCAATGCCGGCGCAAAATTGATGAAATGTATGCACAATAAACACACTATTTTTAAATAAATAACTTTTAAAAATGTAGGTATTATATATAAAACTTACCCTTGGCTAATGGGGTTGCAGAAATATAGTAAAGCTCAAAAATAAAGACGGTAAGCGTTTACAGGCCTTGGTTCCACAAAATGGAGTTGGTGATAGCAACACTGGCACCAATGTACATTTAAAGATCCTCACTTGGAGATAAATATTTGGAATTATACACAAAATACTACTAACTAAGAACACTAGTAATTCCAAAAATTAAATATATAGCACAGAAAACTAAATCCACTAAAGGATGGTTCAGAAAACCAGAAATTCGTATTTTTAGCCAACAATGTACTACTAGCAAATGTCAAAAGTGATACAACCGTCCTCAAAATAAAGAACGTTTTTACGAGTTGCACTCTTCTGACAACCGACCAACAACCAAGAACCTGGAATGACGTCATTGACCGAGTACCTGAAATTACCTATTCAGACACTACAATTAAAAATACCTAAATCTAAACATATTTGATTCACTAGACTACAAACCCATTACCCGATATATCAAACTATAATAATAGTAGGAGAGCCCACTGCAAATTTCGACCGTCATCTGATAACGAAATGAAATATGCTTCAGAGGCATGTAAAAATACTGTACTTTACCAAACGGCACCTGTGCCTATCACTATCCTGAGCAAAACAGTTAAAATAATGGCACTTCCGGTGTCATTAATTAGCGAGGAATGTCGTCATCTGATAACGAGATAAGACTTATGCCATCGGATAGCTATTGATTAATAGAACTTAAAAATATACCTGTGCCACCTCTTTTCTTGAGCCAAATGCTTGGCACGGCCTATTTATTCAGCCAAAATTCCCGACAAACTTCCGTCATGTGATAACGAGTTGAAACAATATGCATTCGAAGAGGCATAATGTCCCATTCAGGAATAACCGCATGTGCCACGTTTTAACCTGAGCTAAGTTGCTGGCACAGCGTAATTTCTGAGACGCGCCTCGTCCAACTAATTTATTTCATATATACAAAAAATCACATAAGCCATGACAACGAAAATTATTTGTATTGAAAATTACAATCCTAATAATTAATTTTGAACCTATTAGTGAATTCTCGATTTGTATTCCAATTTTATGTACTTTTTTACAGATTTAAAAATAAGAATGTTCTCAAATCGTCGGAATGTATTTTTTTATGTACGTTCAGCGATAATTCTATACCACGTTTGATTTCCATGATTCTTTTTTTGTTAGAAAGACGGTACCTCAGTGGTGGTCACATATAAATTTGGTCAAGGTCTGATGATGGGATACACGAGAGAATTATCAAACTCTTTAATTTGCAAAGGCAACTACCTCTAAGATTTAAAAGTTTGTTTTTTTAAATTACTTTTATAACTTGTTGTCAATATACAGGTTTATTATTTACCAAAATAACCTAATAGCTATTTATTTAAATAAATATGATTACTATTTTTATCCGTCTAAACAAGTAACCTATTATAAAATAGAATTAAATAGGTACAGCATTAATTTTTATACCTGAAATATTAAATTTTATCTTTTAAACTATAATCATAGTAGGCAGTTTTTTGGCGTTTCTATGACAACCTGTAAAAATGAATCAAAATATTAAGTAAACAAATAAATCTTGAAATTATCAAAAATTAATTGATTTATTTTGTTAATAGTTCTTATTATTCTTGGATAGATGTTTTTTATACGATGTAATAGGGAAATATTTTCGTCAAATAAAAAAATTCAAATACAAAGTTATCCCGTGAAATAGCGGAAAATGTTGGTTATCACCCAAAGTGCAAAGCAAAGTTCATGGTTTTGAAAAAGAAGTACAAGGATGAATTCGATATGTTCAAAATGGATGTAAGTATAAAATATATTTAAGGATTATAAATAGCAAAATACGTCTACTAGTGATGAATGGGGTTACAATTGACGTTTCACATTCGAACTGGAAGAAAAACTAAAATCGATACCCTTTTTTATTATTTTATATTATGAATGTTTTGATTATTAAAATATAATCCTAATATATTTAAATCAACGAACCTATTATTAGCAGCGCACTTAATTTTTAAATGAGTTTTTTCGAATTTTTTGTCAATGTTTACAAACATAAATCCTGCTTTTATGAAACTCGTCAAAAATATCTACCGGGTTTAAGACAAATAGTACATATTTTAAGTTTAGATCAAGACACTGATAATCCATGGTGATTAAAAGTAATAAAATGATATAGTGACAGATTCCTTTTTTTTTATTTTTTTCAACTTTTATGTCCACTTTGTTACTTTTTCTAAAAAATAAAGTCTATATTTGTTTAAAATGGAACCATTAGTGTATATATTTTACATATAATAATTTTAGGACATTATTCTTAATGCTATTAAAGATATCCAAGTACGTTTTATTATTTCTAGTTAATTAATTTTATTTTACAGACTTTATTGAATTAGGTAACTCAATGTACTGTTTGTAATACAATGTACAGCAAGGTAATAAATAGGAAAAATTATATTAGCAAAATAACAAACAAGGAACTTTTTTTTTTTTATTGTCAAAATGTAAAAAAGCTCAGTAAGTTTATAAACTACTCTAACGGTAATTCAACTTTGATATAAATTAACAATCGTAAAAAAAAATAGGAACAAACTAAAAAGTAAATAGTATCTAGAAGATAACAGAGATATATCTAGATAACATTAAAATAGTTCAACTAGATTTCAAAAACATCGATGGGTCTTTTAACCTCATAATAAATTTGATCGTTTTTAATTTTATTGTAGGTTTTCAAGAATTTCCAAGATTTGTTCGTTTGAAATGTAAGATACATCATCTTGATCCGATATGAATTTCGTACCACTATCGGCTATGTTTTTTAAAAACATAACCTTAACTTCCCCATCCTCTTGCTTTTTAAAAGTTAATTTTTCAGAATTATTCGTTATTTTGGCATATTCAGACGATAGAGCATGAGTTAACACATTGTACTTAATTAATTGCTTTTTAACTTTATCTACACCTGGACTATTAATTCCCGGTATGCATTATGAATTGTCAGCTCTGTTTTTGGTAATGGAGAAGCATTGGTAATTGACGAAATTACTTTGCCGGTCATATCTTTTTGGGCTCGATATGCCCGCATCTTGTACTTATTAATTTCTCTAATCAGCCTTTTATTTTCTAATTGCAGTCTCATATTATCTATATAAAGTTTTGATCGTTTTCTGCCTCTTACAATATTAATATTTGGAGTTCTCTGCAGTCACTAGAGAGTTCGGTGGAGTAATTTGTTGTATTACTTGAAGGCGTTTTAAGTGTTCTCTCTGCTTTTGTTTTTCATTTCGCCACTTGGTTCTCTTTGTTTTTTGTTGTTTTTTTTTTGTAATTGACTTATCAACACTTATCAAACAGCTGCAACTGTTTGAAAAACTGTTTTCTTCAAAAAATGGTAAAAACGAGCATTTTATGCAAACAATTAAAGGGTTGGATTCAAGTCTTATTTCTCCATGTTGGAGAACTATGGAACAAAAGATCTTGCATACAATGTACGTCAATTCAAGGTGGAAAAACACTGTAGATGCAAATTGTTCTAAATTAAATGTTGCAGAATGCGGTTTTGAGCTAAATGAACGTTTGGAACCAGTGTGGTTCAAGGGAGACCCAACGCCATTGAAAGTCGATGATGTCTTAAAATATATTGAAAATATTGTCGATAACGACGAGTTGAATGAGTTAAATTATTTGAATAATGTTTTTTTTTTAGATTCAGATGATGAGTAAATGTTAAAATTGTTGGAAAGGATTAGATGTAATTTTTTTTGTCGCGAACGGGATTTTTTTTAATAATAATGTATTTTAGTATTGATAAATTGTTTGTGTATACATATTTATTTAATTTAATTTTTTCATGTATGTATAAATAATAAATAATATATAAATAATAAATAATTCAACAATCCTTAGTAAGTATTGAATTCTATTTTCAATTTGTAGTTACATTTTTTTATAAATATAAAGAGTAATAAAATATATCTAAATAAATACCTGAAAAGATATTCTGTTAAATAATAAACCTGTATATTAATAAAAGTAATTTTAAAAATCTTTTTTTGTTATTCGAAGAATTTAATTATTTTCTCGTGTATCTTATCATCAGATGTTGACCAAATTTATATATAACTAACCGGGTGTCCCCTTTTTAACAAAAACAGATTCATATAAATCGGACAACGTGGTATAGATTAATCAGTGAACATACAAAAAAATAAAATATTCTAAAGATATGAGTATCTCCTCCTATTATTTTAAGTCTGTTAAAAAGCCTTTAAAATTATGATACAAACCAAGGCTTCAGTAATGAGTTTACAATTAATGATTAGGATTGTAATTTTCAATACAAATAATTTTCGTTGTCATGGCTTATGTGATTTTTTGTATATATGAAATAAATTAGTTGGGCGAGGCACGTCTCAGAAATTACGCTGTGCCAGCAACTTAGCTCAGGTTAAAACGTGGCACATGCGGATATTCCTGAATGGGACATTATGCCTCTTCGAATGCATATTGTTTTAACTCGTTATCACATGACGGAAGTTTGTCGAGAATTTTGGCTGAATAAATAGGCCGTGCCAAGCATTTAGCTCAGGACAAGAGGTGGCACAGGTACATTTTTAAGTTCTATTAATCAATAGCTTTTCGATGGCATAAGTCTTATCTCGTTATCAAATGACGACATTTCTCGCTAATTATGACACCGGAAGTGCCATTGATTTAACTATTTTGCTCAGGATAGTGATAGGCACAGGTGCCGTTTGGTAAAGTACAATATTTTTACATGTCTCTGAAGCATATTTCATTTCGTTATCAGATGACGGTCGAAATTTGCAGTGGGATCTTGGACTATAAACAGATATCATGGTTTGGAACGATTCGAAAATCTCGATGAGACGCACCGAACAGCGAGTAGAGCCGAAATGCTCCAGATGTCAATCGTCAACTGATGGACAATCACACCAAACAGCTGATACGAATTTGCAAATCGTAAACAAGACAACACAAAATGAATTCAATCATTTTGAAGAACCCAGAAAGCTAATAAATAATAATATAAAACATCCAACCATATAACCAAGGTAAGGTACTAAACTATTATGTAGGTTCAAATCGTTAAAAGAATTGTAGTATATCTGAAATAAAGTGATAAGTAGATATTTTTATTTACATAGCAGATAGCTACTAATCATTTTATTTATTTGTAGGAACCAAATAAATGTATGAACTGGCAAGCGATGTAGGTGATAATTATTATGGGAATATTAGCAACGAGAAGTGGGGTAGTGCAACTATATAGTGAATCATGAGTGAAAATGGGATCATAATGAAAACAAACATGAAGAATCAAAGATTACTATACTTTATTAGTAATATATTAAAGGTGTATTCAGTAATAGTAATAGAAAATAAAGATCTTATTACTAGTTCAGTTTATTTATGGTGTTTTCTTTAAAACTAAAGAAGTATTTTTATAGAATGGTCCAGGTGAAAATCAAACTGTAATATAATTGCCTGTTGATACCAGTCATATTTAATAAAGAATAAAACACGACCATTGGCCAGCGTTTAGTATTTCTTGCCACGTTGAATGAATTGCACATTTTATCTAAAGTATATACACCACCTTTTGTATTATTGTAAAACATAATAATTTACAGTTTACTGGTCTTTCCGTTTATAGAACCATAAAGTATTGTATTGATATCAAAAGTACATTTTTATTTTCTTTTCGTTTATATGAAACAATAGTAGCTTAAGGCTGATATCAAGAGACTGGAACTAACGTCACGACTTTTATATTTTTGAACTCAAGCGAAATTTGTTATTTAATGTTATTAATTTTCAACAAACGACATTTACCTAAGATTTTCTACCTTAATGTAGTCAGCAAACCAGATGCCTATTGTATTGTATCGTCCAGAACCATAAATTGAAGCAGCGAGTCTCATAACAACAACAGATAATTTGTTACTTTGAGTAAATCTTCCTGCAGGTTGCTCATCAGTATATATATGTATATCAAAATTAAAAGAATAATACAAATTTTCGTCAACTTACGCAAAAATATGAATGTCATACTTAACTGGTTTGGATTGAATATATTGTCTGAAACAACACCGACCTCTACACGCCTCCAACTTCTCATCAATTGTAACAATGTTACCTAAATAGTAATGTTTTCTACAATTTTCAACAAATATTATAACAATTTTGCCAATAGGTGCCAGTTCAACCTGCGTGCGTGATATACACCTGCTAAGTACAATAAACCAAAAAGAGCTTTAATTTTAATAATATCTGACTTCTAGGCATCTCTGATTCTAGTTAAATAATTGTTTTGGATAAAATGGATGTATTGGTTGGTACATTGCACAATTTTTCCCAACACGGAATCTGTTGGAAGTATCCTACTTATATTTCTAGCTTCTCCAATGACTCCTGAAGTTTCACTCTAATATTTTGTATACTAGTTCTGCGATTTTTTGTATAAGGGGTTTTCTTCCAATTTCAGGAATTGATAGTTTTGTTATTTTTCTTGTGTGTGTGTGTGTGTGTGTGTGTGTGTGTGTGTGTGTGTGTGTGTGTGTGTGTGTGTGTGTGTGTGTGTGTGTGTGTGTGTGTGTGTGTGTGTGTGTGTGTGTGTGTGTGTGTGTGTGTGTGTGTGTGTGTGTGTGTGTGTGTGTGTGTGTGTGTGTGTGTGTGTGTGTGTGTGTGTGTGTGTGTGTGTGTGTGTGTGTGTGTGTGTGTGTGTGTGTGTGTGTGTGTGTGTGTGTGTGTGTGTGTGTGTGTGTGTGTGTGTGTGTGTGTGTGTGTGTGTGTGTGTGTGTGTGTGTGTGTGTGTGTGTGTGTGTGTGTGTGTGTGTGTGTGTGTGTGTGTGTGTGTGTGTGTGTGTGTGTGTGTGTGTGTGTGTGTGTGTGTGTGTGTGTGTGTGTGTGTGTGTGTGTGTGTGTGTGTGTGTGTGTGTGTGTGTGTGTGTGTGTGTGTGTGTGTGTGTGTGTGTGTGTGTGTGTGTGTGTGTGTGTGTGTGTGTGTGTGTGTGTGTGTGTGTGTGTGTGTGTGTGTGTGTGTGTGTGTGTGTGTGTGTGTGTGTGTGTGTGTGTGTGTGTGTGTGTGTGTGTGTGTGTGTGTGTGTGTGTGTGTGTGTGTGTGTGTGTGTGTGTGTGTGTGTGTGTGTGTGTGTGTGTGTGTGTGTGTGTGTGTGTGTGTGTGTGTGTGTGTGTGTGTGTGTGTGTGTGTGTGTGTGTGTGTGTGTGTGTGTGTGTGTGTGTGTGTGTGTGTGTGTGTGTGTGTGTGTGTGTGTGTGTGTGTGTGTGTGTGTGTGTGTGTGTGTGTGTGTGTGTGTGTGTGTGTGTGTGTGTGTGTGTGTGTGTGTGTGTGTGTGTGTGTGTGTGTGTGTGTGTGTGTGTGTGTGTGTGTGTGTGTGTGTGTGTGTGTGTGTGTGTGTGTGTGTGTGTGTGTGTGTGTGTGTGTGTGTGTGTGTGTGTGTGTGTGTGTGTGTGTGTGTGTGTGTGTGTGTGTGTGTGTGTGTGTGTGTGTGTGTGTGTGTGTGTGTGTGTGTGTGTGTGTGTGTGTGTGTGTGTGTGTGTGTGTGTGTGTGTGTGTGTGTGTGTGTGTGTGTGTGTGTGTGTGTGTGTGTGTGTGTGTGTGTGTGTGTGTGTGTGTGTGTGTGTGTGTGTGTGTGTGTGTGTGTGTGTGTGTGTGTGTGTGTGTGTGTGTGTGTGTGTGTGTGTGTGTGTGTGTGTGTGTGTGTGTGTGTGTGTGTGTGTGTGTGTGTGTGTGTGTGTGTGTGTGTGTGTGTGTGTGTGTGTGTGTGTGTGTGTGTGTGTGTGTGCGTATGTTTTACCGTACTTGTGGGATTTTCGCCTGAATAAAACCAGGACTGTGGGGACAGTAAAAGTTGTGGGGACATTTAATGTTGTGGGGACATACACACTTGTCCCCACAACTTTTTTTGTCTTTATCTTCGTTGTTTGTTTTCTTTTAATGATCATTGCTACATAAAAAAATCGCAAAAAAATTTGTTCGCGGCACCTTTAATTTTAACTAATCTAGAGTTATTACTTTTACCAAAATTGTTAAATAAGTTACTGTCCCCACAACTAGGTAAAATATCAGGTGTGTATATTTTTTGACTTTGGTATTGAAGTGGGGACTAGTTGTTGTACTAGAAAGTGGCGCCCCCTACAAAAAATAAATATATTTCAATAAATATTGGTTTCATAAATTTGTGTGTAAGCGAATCCCAATACGCATACAGTTATGGGGACACAATAACTAATGTAGTATTCAGTACCATTTGGGGCAGGTGACGTATGCGAATGATATTTTTTATAATTTTCTCTTGGTGCGGTAGCATTTTCTGATATTGTATTAAGTAAGTATTTTTTATTAGATCAGTTAATACATACAGAGACACCGGGTTGCTCTAATATAAAAAATAAGAACCAAGATATATAAGGTGTCCAGCGACGAGGGGCACTCTTAAAAACTAATGGACTGATTTTCTTAAAAATTAGTAAGAGTAGTAAACATGTAAAATATTTTGATAGTTCTGTCATTTTCGCTTTTACCGAAAGTAGGTGTCAACTTTTTTATTTTGAGTGGGACACACCTTTCTTTTATAACGGATTCCTATAGAACATAAACACTTTGTATAATAAAGCATATCGTTAAAATTGGTAATTTATAAAACATAAATTATTTTCGAAAATAAAATATATATTAAAATAATATTTATTTTTGGCTAAAATTAATTAAAATTTGAAAAAGTTTTTTAATTGAATTATGATGAAAAACTATGAAGGTATTAATTAATAATTACATGATATAACAAGATCTTTTAATATACGGACTGAGAGAAAATGCATGAATTTTCATTTATAGTCGAATCGAAATCGCCTCGGAGTAATAAATATGTCAGATCAAGAAATTTTAGGTGTGGGTGCCTATATTATTATTTAAGGGGTACATAAAATCATCATTTAAAAATATATTTTTTTGAATATGTATTGTAACGGTTGGAACCGTTATTCGTTATTTCAACACAATCACCTCTACTCAAATGTCATTTATGCCTTGTGTCAAAATTTCGTATTTCATTTGATTTGAATTTGTCAACGAAATAAGTTGATTTGAATTTTTTTAATATATCTTGGTCATCCGATTTACTAAATAATTTTTATCTATCATAAATTCCGTCTGATTTTATAAGGTAAGTTTTAATACTGATATATTGTTGAAAATATATATTTTGTACAAGAATTTCTTAAATAAAATGTCAAATTTTGAACGTAACCTCAACAATGGATAACACGTTTTATATAAATTTATATATATTTTTTTTTGGAATAAGATATTATGCTTTACTATGTTTAAATGTATCAAATAATATTTTTCCTTTTCATATTAATTTTAGTCTATGTGAAATTATTCATTTAATAGTTTTAAATTGTTCATTTTATAATTAAAGTATTTTATCTAAATCCTGTTCAAATTTCCTATTTCCTGTTATAACATTCGCCTTTATTTTTAGCATGGCTCTATCTAGACGGTTTATTTCGTTTTATATCTAGACAGTTTATGTGGATTTATATCTAGACGTTTTGAATTCCTATCAAGAAGTTTTATGGTTTTTATACCTAGAAGTTTGGTACAATCTGAAGACCGTGGTTTGGTTCATCTATAGAAGATTTACAAGTTCAAGTTTAAGTTAGAATATCAAATTTCACAATATCATTCAAGTTCCAGAATTAAGAATAAGGATACCGAATCCCTTTGAAGTTGCCTGAAGAATACCTTGCAAATAAACATTCCTTATATTACTTCGTTTTAAGAACAGATAAGTGCTTTTAAATAAATCATCTTGAATTTGAATTTAGTAAAACTATGTGAATTAGAATTTGCTACTACCTTATCTAAAAGTTGGTTTAAATATAATTTGTTATTGGTTACTGATTTTCTATATTTTTATCACTAATCTAAAGTCAAGTATACTTGGTAAGTTTTAAATATAGTGGTGCCCAACTTCTTTTTCAAAGTTATTCGAGTTATTTAATAACCTAACCCACGCCCAAAATCAATTGAGCTTAAACACATTATAACAAATAGATAACATATCAAGTATCGCGTTACAGTATTTATTGAGTATTATTTCGGCAGGTAGATAGGTAGGTATTTTACAAAATGTGGGACTCGCCTAAAACAAGCAACCCGACAGTTAAATTACAAATATTTAAGTTTAAAATAGTAACCAAAAAAATAATACAAATAAATGCGCCCTAATTTATCCAACCGTGCGCTTATCAGAGTCTTAAAAAGGACTAAAATAAGGGTATCCGATGCAACAGTGTTCCAGGCTAAACTAATAGCCATACAACATTGTGCAAGAGAAATACTAAACAAGTAAGTATCAGGCAAAACTATTGCCATATACTCTGATAGCCAAGCAGCTCTAAAGGCAATTCTCTTACCAGAAATCAAATCACGACTGGTGAAAGACTGTCTAGAGGACTTGGCAGAGCTAAGTAGCCAAAACAAGGTGACCCTAGCTTGAATGTCAGGCCATAAGGGATATCAGAGTAATGAAAAGGCCGACGAATTAGCCCGAGAAGGCTTATATAAGGCCATGACAGGCCCCAAACCCTTCTGTGTAGTTGCAAGGCTTTGTGCAAGACATCCATCAAACAATGGATGCAAAAAGAGTATCACGAATGGTGGAAGAACTATCCAAGACTGATACATGCCAAACAGTTCATCAAGGAACCATTGGCCAAGTTCACAAAAGACTTACTGGATAAAAAGCGTCAAATCGTTAGGATAACAGTAGGTCTTCTTACCGGACACTGTCACCTTAAAAGGCACATAAGTGTCAATAATCCAGCAGAAGAAAAAACTTTGTGCAGGTTCTGTGAAGAAGAAGAGGAAACAGAAAGCCTGGGTGGAATGAGATTTCTAATATTCGGTGAAGAAAAGCCACTGTCATCAAAGCTACTAAGTCTAATATTTTTTTATTTTAATTTATTTTAATTTATAATAATTTATTTTAATTTGTACTCATCTGTCTGTATCTGTAAGGATGAGGAGGGTGGGTTGCTTCACTGCTACTTACGCCTCAGTAGACCCATTATGCATCCTCCCGGGATAAATAGGACCTGCCTCTCAACTAGTTAAAAGCCTGCTGGTTGACAAATCGCCGAGTCCTACAGGCTAATAACGTCACCAGCATCACTAGATGCCCCTTTTCTAAAAGTGGTCATTTGATGGGCTTTTACAACCCCAAAGGTGAATGTCTGGATAGAGCTATTCTGTCCTCCCGCTCCACAGGGCGACCATGTAACTCATATTTTTATGCCAGAGCGAGTGTCAATTCAAAACTTTTAAACACATCTCAATTGAAATGTTTAAAGATTTGTTAGAAATTATTACATACCACTATATAACTTTAACCAATCCTTTTTTTTATATTATCTTCTTGTTTAAATTACACTAAAATTTGATTTTCCATTTCTTATGAGTTCATGTGTATCTTTTTATATTATGCATAAGTTCTGAGTACAGGAAAATAAACATAAGTAGACTCATATATTTATGGGAACACTCATACACAAAACAATAGCTACATTACTTGTGGGTTCACGTATACCCACATTCCAACGTTACAATAATTAAAAGGACACCATTACACATATTTGACGTCTAAATACTTGTAGGGTCTGACCCCACAACTTTTTCATAGTGTGTAAGGTGTTTATTTGGAGTGTATAGATATTTTAAAGATAGCGTTAGAATCAGCGCGAGGAGATCTATATTGCTATGTGCGCAGTTTAAATGTCCCCACAGTACGGTATTATTCCCATGGGCCCACATGTATGGTGAAACGTGTATAGGTGTGTGTGTGTGTGTGTGTGTGTGTGTGTGTGTGTGTGTATGTGTGTGTGCGTATGTGTGTGTGCGTTTTGTGTGTATGCGTGTGTGCATGTGGGAACGTGTGTGCATGTGGGAGCGTGTGTGCGTATGGGTGCGTCCGTTCGTGTAAGTGCGTGTGTACGTGCGTGCGTGTGTGTGCGTGTGTGCGTGCGTGCGTGCGTGCGTGTGTGTGCGCGTGCGTGCGTGTATTTGTGTGTGTGTTTGTGTGTGTGTGTGTGTATGTGTGTGTGTGTGTGTTTGTGTGTCTGTATCCTCGATAACTCATGAAGGCATAAAAAGAAAAACACCAAATTTTAAACTTTAGCTTTATTCCGGCCTCCAGTAAACAGATTAGATTTTGGGCAGAGTCGGAATATCTGGGGGGGTATTTTATGTGTGGTCATATTTTATGGAATATATCAGTTATTTACGTTTGGAGAAGAAAATTCTTTAAATAAAAGTTACTTACATTATTATTATCTATAATTTTTGTTTTATAATTTTTTTTTCTAAAAGCTTAGTTCTCTCACTGTTCAGCTCATGGATATCCTACTGTGACAATTATTTATAATACATCATTAGCTGTAGCCATAGCAACCCTAATCAGTTTTGTTGACTAGCAACTTTCCAGCCCAACTATATACCAATATCCCCCCGTACACATTAAAACTATTTAAAAAATACTTTAACAAATCAAGTTTTATGGTTATAGGGACAACCATAAGTCTGTTGACCCAATACAAAAAACTATTTATCACACAAATACAGAAAAACAAACCATTTCGATCTCATTCTCGCAACATTTCCCCAGTTTTTACCACCGCATCCGATTACGTCCTACGTCCTCTGTGAAAAATATCTTAGGAAAATCAAATAGAAATGGGTCAGTGAAGATCTGATCAGGAGATAGCTGAGAAAAAATTGAAGTCGTCGTTAGACAACGTAAATCTCCATTCCGGTAATAAACACGGAATAAATGGCCGACGAGAATGTGGAGGAAAAGGGCACGTTCGAACATACAGGGTAATCTGTAATGATGTTTAAATGTTTTAACATGGTGGTCTATGAACAATATAAAGGGGCTTTCTTATAAAGTTTTGGAATTTGGCTATGTAACTTAATTTTCACCTATTTGGTTTTGAAATAATGAGGGTAATGCGTACGTGGCTGGATACTGCCGATGTTCGGAGCAAGAAAAACACGTTAAATTAGGAGCCATGTCCGGCAACAACAAGGAGATAAGGCGGTTTCATTTATTTAGAAAGTGGAAAAAGGTGTGAACCCAAGATATAGTTTTGCTCCTAACACTAGATAGTTATTTGTTGTAATAAATAAAAAAGAACAATATTATTGACAATTTTATTTTGAGTAATGTATAGGAAGTACCTATCATGACGTTAATGAACGCCATGGGCCGTGAAAGTGTTGAGAATCCAAAAATTATTTTTACAAAATGCATCTAATCCAAAAAGACAAGAAGTAAAATTGGAGCCCTGTGAACAAAGAATCAAAACTAGATAAAGATTTTTTTATAATTAATTCAGGGCATAACTAATACTCATCTAAATATAATGATTATTTCCAATGAAAAACAAGAAATTAAAATACATAAATCAAATTTTAGCAGAACCAAACAGTTTACAAATATCGGCTTATTTTTTAATTACTTTTATTTTTAGTTCTGATCAGGTTCACAAGAATAGGACTTGGTGGTACCGAAATGCAACCTATCAGAGAACCAGCATTTAATTTAGTTGCTTATTAGGTGAAAATCTGTAAAAATTCTAGGCATATTTTATAAAGACAATATAATTTTATTATTTTTTTTTGTCTAGACTTATGAATTTGGAGTGATTCAACAGATCTTGGAATTTTTTAAAGAGTCTTTTAAAGAGTCTCCATATTGGCACAGATAAACAAGATACAAATAAAATATAAATATGCGAAGCGTATTGCAATATATTTTTTCCTACGACCACATACGAAAATGATAGTTTGCACACTTATTTGTTCTTAAGAAAGTAGCTTGTATCACACGCGTACTGAAATATATATTTCACACCTATTGAAAAATAGCAAAAGACACATGTTTTAAAAAGTAAAAAAATATCGTCCTGTGACCTGTGACATGTACGTCAAAATTATCATTATAGTTGTCATTACAAATTTTTATACAATATCAAATGAGCAATAAAGTTTTTTATATAGGTATTTAAAATTATAAAATAATAATAGAACATGTTCACTCACTATTATTTATCGAATATTAAAACAAAATTTTCTATAAAGGTACTTCTGGAAAGAAAATAATTTTCTTCTTCTTTTCTATAGTGTTATTTTCGGTTTCAAATACGACAATGTAAATTTTTGAGGTTATGTTTATGTTAGCGTTTACAATACACCTTTCTGTAGGTGTCTATTAGTTTGAAAATATTTAAAGTTTATTGTGATTTGTGTTTACAAGATAATTCAAACTTTAAAATTTAGTGTTATAAAGATTACTGGTTAATGCATTTAAAAGAAAGTGAAGGAAAACTTATTCTTCATGGCTATTGTGATTATACTAAACCCAACAGGTAAGTTTAAAGTTTAAAAATTTGAAAAATTACATTAAGTAGGCTGTGGTATTAATTGTCAAACACACAATCAGTCATTTTGTAAAATTTAATTTTATTGTAAAATTGTATTGAGCTTGCAAAAAAATGGATTCTAGTGATTCCGAATGTACGCCTCCAGAAATAGCAGAAACTCCTAAAAAACACGTCGCTCAAATTATTGCCTGCTAAATCCAGAGTAAGGTATCAATATGCTTATGATTAATTCAAACAAAAGAAATAAATAAAGAGTTCGTTTTGTTAAGTTTATTTTCCTTATTTTGTAAAAAGGGTACAAATTACCCGCCTATTAAAAAATACTGTCAATGTGAATTTTAAGAATTTTGTAAGTTGTCAGTAATAACGTCGAAATATATATTGCACAGCATTTTTGTTATTTCTCAGCAATTATTTCTCGTCATAAAATTGGTCCTAATCGAACCGGGAATTTCAAGTAGCCAGAAAGCTAGAGCAGGAGTGGAAGAATTGGATCTCAAGAAATCGAAGGTGTACTCAGGTTTTGATTTGGTATCGTTCCCTAATCGAACCGGGAATTTCAAGTAGCCAGAAAGCTAGAGCAGGAGTGGAAGAATTGGATCTCAAGAAATCGAAGGTGTACTCAGGTTTTGATTTGGTATCGTTCACGTTTAAAACTTATTAATGTAGTTATATGTTTTGCATTTCACGGTTTTTTATAATTTAGACTTATTTAACAGCCAACTCCTACATTGCCAAAATGCCAAAAAAGAATAAGTCTCTTGAAGAAGAGTTAAAACATGAAAGGGAGATTTTAGGGAACAAGTTAAATAATTTTCAGATATTTTTGAACGATAAACAGAATCATCAAAAGATTACAAAACTTGAAATTAGATTAGGTCAAATAACAAAAGACTTTGATAAATTTGAAGAAATTCAGTCGCGATTAGAGTTTTTAGATCCGTCCGAGAAAGATGAAAGAGACGATTTCACGGAGCAATATTTTGAGTTAATAAGTGTTGCTAAAGATATTATCAAGGATCAATCTCATTTAGAAAAACGAGTAGTAGTATCAAATCAAACGCCGGCTCGAACAATTGATACAGTCATAAAATTACCAGATATTAGTTTACCAGAATTTGTTGGTACACTTGAAACATGGCAGAGTTTTTTTGACCTATATAAACCGCTAGTGCATGATCGTATAGATTTAACAGGTGCACAAAAATTAATTTATTTAAAGGGTTGTTGCAAAGAATTAGCTTTCAAAATAATCGAAAATGTTGATATTACGGATGATAATTACGAAACAGCACTCAATTTGTTAAAACAAAGGTTTGAAAATAAAAGACATATTGTTATTTACCATGTAAAGAGTTTACTGTTTAACTTACCAGAAGTGCCAAAGCAGGCGCATATTTCAATAAGAAATTTGTTAGATGCGGTTTCTCATCATTTAGGGGTATTAGAAAAGTTTGAATTACCTATAAGGGAATGGGACATTTTAATTGTGTATTTAATATTAAACAATTTAGATGTCGATACTCGTAACGAATGGGAAGGTTTCCAGAATGAAGATGGCTTGCCAAAGTTAGATTGTTTGCTTAAATTTTTAACAAAAAAATGTTTTAGATTGGAAGAAAGGCAAATTGACAGATATGATAACTACAAAGAGGAGACACGTAATATAGTCTCCAATAGAGAGCAAACTAATCCTTTCAAATTGCCTCAGTTATCTTATTCTTTAACAGAGCATAATTGTCAATTATGCAAGGAATCTCATTTTATCTACCATTGTCCTAAATTCTTAGCACTACCACTGAATGGCAAGTTTGAGAAAATTAAAGAATTTAAATTGTGTAGTAATTGTCTTCGCTACGGCCATTTTAAATTCCGCTGCAATTCTGGAGGGTGTAGAGTATGTGGTAAAAAACACAATACGGTCTTACATAACAGCGAAGCACAGATTCAACCACAATTGTCATCAAGGACACGTACTATAGATTCTACAGTGAATAATATTGCTACTGAAGTCGAAATCGAACAGGATACGACTTCAAAATACATTTTTTTATCTACAGCCACAGTGTTAATAAGTAACAGTTTGGGTGAGTGGATCGAAGCTACAGTTTTGTTGGATTCAGGCAGTCAGTCAAATTTTATAACTGAAGAATTGTGTCGCATTTTGAATTTACCTAAAACCAAATACGAAATTCCAATAACTGGTATTAATCAAAGAGTATCAATGTTAAAATTTAAAACTTCTGCTAGCATTAAATCTCGTCTGAATGGATTCCAAGTTACTCTTCCATTCTTAGTTTTATCAACTATAACCGAAAAGTTGCCGCTTATTGGGTTTAGTCCAGATTTAATACCAATTTCAAATCCCATACCTCTGGCAGATAAACTATATAATGTACCAAAGGTAGTAGATTTATTGCTAGGGGCTAACGTCTTTTACGATTTACTTCTAGACGGAAAAATTCAGCTAGGAAAAAATATGCCTATGTTAAAGGAAACGGTCTTTGGTTGGATTTTTACAGGTTGTTTACATTTGCCAAACATGTCATCTAAAAGTGTGTGTAATCTTAGTCTTAATATATCAAACCAAGAGTTAAATAATACCTTATTAAAATTTTGGGAATCAGAGGAAATACCTGAAGATAGAATTTATTCTCGGGAAGAGAAATTTTGTGAAGAATTTTTCAAAGAAACTACCACTAGAGACGCGAAAGGCAGATTTGTAGTAAAGTTGCCATTTAAACATGTTTTAAATCAAGATGTTCAATTAAAGTTAGGAAACTCACTAGGTATAGCCAAAAAAAGGTTTTACGGTTTAGAGGGTAGATTTAGGAAGAATCTTATATTGAAGTCAGATTACGTTACCTTTTTAAAAGAATATGAGAACCTTAACCATATGACCTTCAAGTATGATTTAAACGATTTTGATCCAGCTGGAAAGGTTGCTTATTTTTTGCCACATCATCCTGTAATACGAGAAGCTAGTTTAACTACTAAATGTAGGGTAGTTTTTGATGCATCCGCTAAGTCGAGCACCAATGTTTCATTAAATGATATGTTAGTAGTAGGAGCTCCAGTACAAGATACTTTATTAGCAATTGTTATTAGACTTAGGCTAAGAAAATATGTGATAAATGCGGATGTTAAAATGATGTACAGGCAAATTTTTGTTCATCCAGAGGATCGAAAATTTCAGCAAATACTTTGGAGAGAAAATGAGAAGGAGCCAGTTAAAGTGTTTGAATTAAATACTGTTACTTACGGTACTTCAAGCGCTCCTTTTCTTGCAACGCGATGTCTAAATCAAATTGCATATGATAACAAGGAAAGGTATCCTAAAGCATGTGAAACGATACTAAATTCATTTTATATGGATGATTTACTAGTAAGTGTAGATACAAAGGATGAAGCATTAAAGTTATATTACGAGCTTACTGAAGTATGTAGTTCTGTCGGATTTCAGCTTCGAAAATGGAATTCGAATGATTCATCAATTTTAAATATTATTGCTAATACCGAACTTGATGTAGATAAATTAATTATACCTGCAGAGGCAAAGGAATTTAAAACATTAGGTTTATCATGGAATCCCCGTATGGATCATTTTAGATACTCGGTTAATTCACTTGAATGCGGAAACACAATAAGTAAAAGAACTATTCTTTCTGCAATAGCAAAAATTTTTGATCCGCTAGGTTTACTCGGACCTGTAGTGGTTAAAGCAAAGATAATGATTCAAAGATTATGGCAATTGAAGTTAGAGTGGGATGAACCATTAACTGAAGAAATCAAAAATCAATGGTTAGTCTTTGAAGGGGAACTTATTTTTTTAAATAAAATAATTATTCCCCGACAAGTGATAGGCAGTCAACCTATTCACATTAGCCTTCACGCATTTAGTGATGCTTCGGAAAAAGCGTACGGTGCTTGTTTATATTTGTGTTCCATCGATTCAAACGATCAAAGGGTATCAAATTTGTTATGTGCAAAATCGAAGGTAGCACCATTAAAAACATTATCATTACCAAAACTTGAACTTTTAGCAGCACTGTTGTTGGCCAAACTTGTTCAAACTATAAAGAATTATTTAAATATTGAACTAAATACAATTTCTTGTTACTCGGACTCTTCTATTGTTCTGTCATGGTTACAGATTGAACCATTTCATCTAAAAACATTTGTAGCAAACCGAGTTAGCAAAATTGTAGAAATAACAGGTAAAACTACATGGAAGCATGTTAAAACTGAACAGAATCCGGCGGATATAATATCTCGTGGGGTTAGTCCAGTTGAGCTAAAAGAACTGAAATTGTGGTGGCATGGTCCCTCATTTATTATTAACAATCAATTGATTAGTAAGCCTGTGGTACTCAAAGAGTGGACAAAATTACCAGAAGTTAAAGATAAATCAATAAGTTTGATGGTTGAGAATAATACAGAATTTGATATCTTTGCTAGGTTTTCCAGTCTTTCTAAACTTCAACGAGTTGTTGCATACGTTTATCGTTTTAAAGCAGTTTCTCTTCAAAAATTCAAGTATCAATCAGAAATGTTATCAGTGGAGGAATTACATCATTCATTATTAGTTTTGATTAAACTTTCACAAAATCAGTACTTTCATAGCGAAATTAATAGACTTAAGAATAAAAAATGTTTATTGCCAACAAGTAAAATTTTAAAACTATGTCCTTTTTTAGATGATCAACATTTGGTAAGAGTGGGTGGACGGTTAAAACACGCAAATATTGATTTTAATCATAAGCATCCTGTCATTCTACCGTACGATCATTCACTGACGTATTTAATAATAAAATATGAACATCTTAAACACCTCCATGCTGGACCGCAAACACTGTTGTCATTAATTCGTTTAAAATATTGGCCAGTACGGGGTAAAGTTTTAGTTAAAAAGATTTTGCGGGAGTGCATTATATGCTTTAAAGCAAATCCAAAACCTAGCAAATATTTAATGGGGGATCTTCCTAGTGCTAGAGTCAATCCTTCTAGACCATTTTCAAGTTGTGGGGTAGATTATGCAGGCCCAATATTAATAAAAGAAGGGACTTTACGTCAGAGTAAGTTGGTTAAGTCTTACATATGTATATTTGTTTGTTTAGTTGTCCGAGCTGTGCACATAGAACTAGTAATGGATTTGACTACGGATGGGTTTCTAAATGCCTTAAAACGGTTTATAGCCAGACGTGGAAAACCAAAAGAGATATTCTCAGATAATGGCTCAAATTTTGTGGGCGCACACAATCATTTTGTAGAGCTTAAAAATTTAATTAATAACAGGGAACATGGTAAACGTGTCACCGAATTTTTATCAACAGATGAAATTCAGTGGCATTTTATCCCTGCACGGTCGCCGCATTTTGGAGGCATGTGGGAAGCAGCTGTTAAAAGCGCAAAATTTCATTTACGACGCGTTCTCGGTAATCATACTTTGAGATATGATGAGCTTTATACGGTACTTACCCAAATCGAAGCCTGTTTAAATTCTCGTCCGCTCCTACCTTTGTCCAATGACCCAAACGACTATCTGGCTCTGACCCCTTCTCATTTTTTAATTGGCGATTCCTTAGCCGCATCTCCACAAGAAGAGTTACTTGGTGTAAATATTAACGTTCTAACAAGATACCAAGCAGCACAAAAAATGGTTCAACATTTTTGGAAATCTTGGAGTCAAGAATATCTTTCACAGTTACAAATTCGAAGGAAATGGGCAACTCATGAACCGATGCAGTTAAAAGTCGGCTCTTTAGTAATCTTAGTTGAAGAAAATCAACCGCCATTAAAGTGGTCAATGGCCAGAATAACTTCACTCCATCCCGGAACAGACAACATTGTGAGGGTCGTGTCCGTTAAACTGCCAAACGGGAATATAGTGAAAAGATCCGTTGCAAAGATTTGTTTATTTCCAAGCGAGGAATTGCAGTGAATAATTTTAGATTTTAGTTACTGTTTTTAAAATTTGAAAGGCATACCTTTCAAGGTGGCCGGCTTTATGTTGAGTTTATTTTCCTTATTTTGTAAAAAGGGTACAAATTACCCGCCTATTAAAAAATACTGTCAATGTGAATTTTAAGAATTTTGTAAGTTGTCAGTAATAACGTCGAAATATATATTGCACAGCATTTTTGTTATTTCTCAGCAATTATTTCTCGTCACGTTTTCTGAAAATGTTCTACTGGCCTATATGAATGAATTATCATCAAATGTACAAAGTTCGACTTTGTGGACACAGTACTCAATGTTGAGAACTACTCTGTCTATTGAACACAATGTTGATATGTCAAAGTACCTAAAATTAAAGGCATATTAAAGGCTATAAACCAAAAAAGCCAAAGTTCTGTCACAACAAAAAATAAATAATTTCACAGAAACAGCTCCAGATGAATTATATTTATTTACAAAGGTGAGCACGTTTAATATCTATTATTTTATTCAATGTGTGAGTATTTTTTATTATTTAAGGTTGCACTTATCCTTGGAATATCAGGAGCATGCCGAAAGCAGGAGCTCACACAGTTGACTATAAACGATATAGAGGATTTGGGTACAGCAGCTGTGATAAAAATAGGTAACACAAAAAACCAAGTATCCAGAAAATTCACGATTACTGGACCGTTTTATACCATATTTAAAAAATATGCCAATCTTAGGCCACCAACCACCCAACTAAGGTTTTTAATTAATTATAAAAATAAAAAATGCATCCAACAAGTAGTGAGTATAAACAAAATAGGTACTGTGCCAAAGGTAGTGGCAAAGTTTTTAAATCTTCTGAATCCAGAACAATATACTGGCCACACCTTTAGGCGTTGTTCTGCAACAATTTTAGTAGATGCAGGAGTAGATCTTGCTGCACTGAAGCGCCACGGGGGATGGAAATCCTCTACCGTGGCCGAGCTGTACATAGATGACTCTGCAACTAACAGATTAATGACTGCTAATAAAATAATGAACACCATTCGCAGCACAAGCACATTCAACGAAGAAGTTGCATGTAAAAACATTGAACAATACTCTGAACAAAATGGTAAAACTATACAACCCAGATACAGTGCAAGTTTATTTACTTTATTTATACAGCAACAAATTAATGTAGATCCACAAGGGAAAATAAACACATATATTAGGGGAACCACTGAGAATAATAATAATGCAACATTATAAAATCCACTGCAATTTAGTAAATGTTATAATAACAATTTTACTTTTAACTTTTATAACATCCCAGAAAAAAAAGTAAAACAAAATTATTAATAATTATTCAGTTCATACAGTTTAGTTACAAATATTTTTTATCCATTCCATTAGTTATCTTTACTTTAGATGTAAATTTTTATAAACTATATTCTGTTAGTATCTCTGCTTTAGTTATAAATGTTTCTTATTGATATATTAGTTCTTGTTCTGCTTTAGTTATAAATATTTTGTCATTTCTACTGTTACAAAATGAAAAATATTTTGAAGGATTTTTTTTTCTTTTCAACATATATGTTGATATTCTTTTCAACACATGTGTGATATACTTTTCAGTACATGTGTGATATGGTTTAATTGACTTTCTCATTTAAAAAAGACGTTTTTTTAAGGATTTTATGTGTGGTCGTAGGAAAAATAGTGTACACAACTCGTTGGAAAGTGTATGTTGCACTTTCCACACTTGTTATGTAATATACTATTTTATTAACATTATTTTATTAGTCATTATAAGTAATTGCTTATAGCCGCGTTGATAGCTACTCCGGATCTGCATCCTAACCTCCACCGTTCACTTTTGGAATCCCGAAATTACAACAATCCTTCATTCGAGGATGTCGGTTTTACGTCGTCTTTATGGTCCGCAATTATTATATCCTGACAAAAGCTCTGCCTTTCACGTTGGCGACTGTGAATTATTTTTAAGAGGTCATTCACTGGAATAGCCCAACTTAAATTGTCCAAAATATTTAGTTAATTGACTTTCGCTTTGACTAACGTCTCCGTGAGAGCTACAAATTAAGTTGTTTTCGTTTCCATGTTACTATTTAAGGTAGTTTTAGTTGCAGAAAACAGTTCGGTCTGTTGTTAAAACGGAGTTTATTCTGAAAGATGATGAAGTAGAATGGCTGTTTCCTGTTTTGTCTAGTCGGGATTTAAACTACGAGAATTGTTTTGTCTGGTACATTTATAGAATTAGAGACAATGCGCTTTTGTTTAGAAACTGGCACTGCAGTCTTTTTAAAATGGTTTTATACGCTGTTAAAGAGGTTATTATTAGAGCTATTAATAAAATTATTTATTTTTATAACGAAACAAGGTGTATTTACGTACTAAAATAATTTTATAGTCTTTATTTCGATATAATTTAAAAGCATTTAATTGTATCTACCTCAGAATTAAACTAAGCGTAGAGTAATTAAAATTTGGAATTTTTATTAGGTTTCTGTTTTTTTTTCTCTTGGGATGTAGGTGTTCCTTTTATTATAAATTAACTACAGTTTTTATTTAAATTGCATAGATTTTGGTCTGTTTTAAGCCTTTTTCAGTACTTTTTTATTTTAGTTATTAGTATTGATAAATATTTCATTGTTTTAGCTGCAAGGATATGACATTGTATATAATAAAGGAAATATAAATGTGATGGTGTAATAATATATGTTAAAAAATTACTCATTTTTACTTGGAAATTAGTAATTATAGGTATATTAAATGCGTAACAATTAAAAATTAAAGACAAAACTAACCTAATTTTGGTAACTTCCTTATATCGGTCTCCCAATACTGATGATTTCAAACATTTTTCAGAGAATACCTAGTTTGTACAAAGCATATTATATGGAAGTATCACGTTATTACTGAAATTTTTAATATAAACATTAAAGAAATAAATCGAGTTTTAGAGGAATACTTGGATTATTTGGTGAAGTTTGGCTTTATTTCTGCAATTAACAAAAACACACGTAAACGCGGTAATTCTCGAAGTTGTATTGACCATATATTAGTGAAAACAAAAATAACTTAATTAGTTTTAGATTTTAATTTAACACATCATAATGATACATTCCTTTGTTTTAAAAGTCATCTAGATATTCTTCCAGCTACTAATAAATTTATTAAAATAACTGATTATAAGAAATTAGAAACTGAATGAAATTGCATAAATGAAATTGTTAACGTTAACGCCAAAGCTGAAGAAATTTTCAAAACATTATATGAATCAATTTTGCAGAATACTAAAAAATAAAGATAAAAAGGGACGAATTTAAAAGAAACAAATGGATAACCGATAAATTAGTAAAATCAACAAAATAAAATATTCTTTACAAATTATAGGTCTTTACAAAAACATACCACATATTCCTTAGATCAAAATAAGTCGATATAAGTAAAATTACCTTTGTACAAAGTTGCTTCGTTTGGGCTTCAGAGGGCCTTGAAGTTACAATTTTTAAATCGTTTTTCCCATATAAATTTAAAACGACATATGCGATTTTACTGAAATTTGGTACATTGGTACCCCTTTTTTGCCATTGGCGTAGAATTTTTAAAGGTGCAATTATTTAAAACGCCTATGTATTATTATCGGACAAAATTTTATACGATGAAAAACATAAAAATGTACTTTTTTCATATCTTCTTCAACACCTCTAATCGAGACTTTTAACAAAAATACTCGATTCTTGCCATGTACGATTTTTTGAGGAATATTAATTATTTGCCTGCAATACGTATACAAAAACATTTATTGTTGGTTTCCATAGTTTCATCTAAATAAAAATATTGTCAAGTTTTAACACCTAATCTCTTGTTAACAATTGAAAGTGTTCTATCTAACTCAATAATTAAAAAAACAAATGCGCGGTTTATTAATATGGCTGTACAATATACCAATGCAGAATATACCGATATGTTACTGACATTAAGATTTTGTAAAGGAAATGCTTGAGAGAGTGTCAGGGTGTACTCTGAAAGGTTTCCAAATCGTCGTGTACATAGCCACCCAACTTTTGCTGCTGTTGAGAGACGTCTTCGGGAAACCGGTTCCTTTGCTCCCAATACTGTTGATAATGGAAGAGAACGTTTTGTAAGGATTCCTGAAGTTAAAGAAGACATTTTAGAACGTGTTGAAGAAGATCTAGAATTAAGTACCAGACGAATTGGAAGGGAACTAGGAGTAAGTAAAGATGTCGTTCATAAAGTGCTTGGAGAACAATTGCTATATCCATACCATAAAAAGCCAGTACAAGAATTATTAGTCCATGATCCTCAAATTCGTTTGGATTTTTGTCGATTTGTTAATATGCAAAGAGAAAGAGATCCAAACTTTGTCAAGAAGGTTCTCTTTACCGATGAAGCGGGTTTTACAAGAAGAGGTATAACTAATACCCATAATGAACATATTTATGCCATTGAAAATCCGCATGCAATAAAGGTAAACCATTTTCAGCACGAATTCAAAATTAATGTGTGGGCTGGAATAATTGGTAATTTCATTGTTGGTCCTGTCATACTTCCACGAAGATTAACTGGAGAAAATTATTTGGATTTTCTACAAAATACGTTGCCAGAATTGTTAGAAGATTTACCTCTCCAACTTCGGATAGATATGTGGTTTATGCAAGATGGAGCTCCACCACATTTTTCTTTAAACGTTAGAAACCACTTGACTGAACAATATCCACACAAATGGATAGGCAGAGATAATGACGCACCTGTAAACTGGCCAGAACGTTCCCCAGACCTAACACCGATGGATTACTTTTTATGGGGACATCTGAAATCCACAGTTTACAGAGAACCTGTAGAAAATGAGGAACAACTCTGGCAACGTATTCAAGATGCAATAAACAATCTTAGAGGTGATGAAGAAGTTATGGAAAGGATACATTTTAATTTTCTTCGACGTATAAATCTTTGTATGCGTGAAAATGGTGAACATTTTGAACAATTTTTGTAAAATCTCTATTTTGATTATGTTGTAAATAAATATTTTTGTAAAACCTATACACTCTAAATTATTAAAACAGAAATTTAGCGAAAACCATGGGAGTAATCGAGTCTTATCAAGAGTACCTTTTTTAAAGTAAATGAGTTGCGCAATCTAAATTTCATACTCAAACTCCTTTTCTTCCATTGGCGTAGAATTTTTAAAGGTGCAATTATTTAAAAAATCAAGTTCTACGCCTATGTGCTATTATCGGACAAAATTTTAATACCATTTTTTTTCCACATAAAACTCTACCAATATACCAAATTTCAGCAAAATCGCATATGCTGTTTTAAATTTATATGGGAAAAACGATTTAAAAATTGTAACTTCAAGGCCCTCTGGAGCCCAAACGAAGCAACTTTGTACTAAGGTAATTTTACTTAAATCGACCTATTTTGGTCTAAGGAATATGTGGTATATTTTTGTATAGACCTTTTACAGACACCCTGTATAGAAAATCCGGATAACCTAGAAAATAAGAATGCTTTCGTAACATACAGAAATAAATTAAACAAGCCAAAAAAGAAATACAATCAGGAACAAATTAAAAAAAAATAAAAATACTTTTAATTCATTACAAAAAAGTAAATTAAGCAGATATATGACAAAAAGCCCATTTATTTAATACTTTTTTTACAAATATAGGTGATCAATATTCTAAAAATTAAATAATTAAACCATGCAGCACAAGTCCTCGTCGAAATTTAGCTATTAAATCTGACGCCTGTAACAGAAAATAAAATACAATAAATTATTAATTTGTTGAAGCCAAATAAAGTGCCCGGCTTTGATAGCATAAAAGAGAATCGATTACACAGGGCAACAAAAAAATATTTTTTTTTTGTGCCTGGCATTTTAGAGCTGATTTTAACTATATTTGGGACGCTAAATATGTACATACAATCAGTTTTTCTCTATCAGCTCTACTTTTTCAGATACATCAACTTATCTACCAATGTGGTTTATATTCAGTAAATTCATTTATGAGAGTTCTAAAATTATTATATATTCATTAATGTAGGTACAATGGTTTTATTGTCCATCTGTAATTGAGTAAATTCCAGGTAAATCTATAAATAGTGGAACCATTGCCTATCAGGTACCTGAACTGACCCTTTTAATCCCCTAACTTGGGTAAGTCTCGTTAGTTTGTGCGTTCTTACTAATGAGAGGAGATCGAATTCGGCGTGTTATTTTAGGTTAAGAAAAGAGTGTTTTTGTGTTATTGAACAGAATTAAAATGGGTTCAGGTTCCAGTTCAAGAAGAAGTTGTGTAAATTAATCTGATGTGTTTTGCTATATATGCGGAGAATACATGTTTTAACAAAACAGATTAACTATTACTGACTTTGTAAAGCAAGCGTATCTTGGATATTTTGGAGTTAACCTTGGTGATCAGGACAAAAAGTGGGCCTCGCATCTCGTATGTAAAACTTGTACAGAGCATTTACGGTGGTGGACTACCGGGAAAAGAAAATGTCTAAAATTCAGAGTACCAATGGTTTGGAGAGAACCAAAAAACCACTTCAATGATTGTTATTTCTGTTTAGTAAATACTAAAGGAATCAATCGAAATAACCGCAGTAAGTGGACTTATTCCAATGTAGACTCGGCAATACGCCCTATCCCGCACTTAGATTAATACCGATTCCAACATTTCATCAGCTACCAGATATCTCTGATGACGAATATTTCCCTCTGATCGCTGTTCTGATGCTAATAAAAGTTCTGATGCTATTGAAACTAACAGTGACTATGAGGAGACGTCATCAGTTCCTCAACGCTTCAATTAAATTGAATTAAATGATCTCACCAGGGATCTCAATTTATCGAAGAAAGCTTCTGAAGCACTGGCTTTTAGGTTGAACGACAAAAATTTATTGGAACAAGAAACCAAAATTACCTTTTACCGTAAAAGAGAAAAGTAACTGCTACCATTCTTTTCTCAAGAAGACAATCTTGTATTTTGTCACGAAATTAATGAACTTATGAAAGAAATGGGACTTTCTGAATATATTCCAGATGATTGGCGCCTATTTATTGACAGTTCAAAGCGAAGTTTAAAATGTGTCCTTCTACATAATGGGAATAAGTATGGTTTAATACAACTAGCTCACTCAACGAAACTAAAAGAAGAATATAATACCGTAGCTATGGTCTTGCAGAAGATAAAGTATCACGAACATCAATGGATGATTTGTGTAGACTTAAAAATGGTAAACTTTCTTCTTGGGCAGCAAAGTATCTACACGAAATATCCGTGTTTCTTGTGCCTCTGGGATAGTAGGGACAAAACACATGACTGAGATAGAAAAGATTGGCCTCAAAGAGAAAACATGGACGTTGGGGAAAAGAATGTCATTAACGATGCTTTGGTTGAAAGAGAAAAAATCATACTTCCTCCGTTACATATAAAGTTGGGCTTAATGAAGCCATTTGTAAAGGCTCTTGATAAGAATGGGTTATGTTTTGCAAATATAGGGGTAAAAATGCATAAGTTAGGCACAGGAAAACTCAAAGCAGGGATATTTGATGGCCCACATATAAGACCCTGCCTTCATAAATTCAATGAATCAAGTTGAACGAGAAGCTTGGACATCATTTGTTGCAGTTGTAGAAAAATTTCTAGGCAAACATAAAGCTCAAAACTATGTTTAACTGGTTAACAAGATGCTTAATAGTTTCAAATTCTTAGGGTGCAATATGAGTATTAAAATACACTATTTACACAAGCACTTTCCAGAAAATTTACACACAGATTTCACCAAGATATTAAAGTTATGAAAAACCGCTACCAAGGAAGATGGCACATGCACATGATGGCAGATTACTGCTGGAGTTTAAAAAGGGACTGTTTAAAAAAACATTCAAGAATGTCGCGGAAAAGAAGCTTTCGAAGTGTTCAGTGACTATTTTATTTCTTCAATGTTTTTTTTTTTGTTTGTAAATACGACGTAATATTGTATTTTGTATAACTAAAATAAAAATTTCGTATCTACTTTTGTTTACTACACTTACGGATTTCAGTTAAAATAATGTAACTTATATTTCTCTAAAATTGTATATCTTAAAAATTTGAGCTTCTAAGTAAAAATGAATACGTTATTTGAATTTAGGACATTAAATTGATATAGAATCAGCTCAAAAAAACTCGACACCAAAACAGTTGTTCCCCTGTGTTATTATTGTTAATAATTCTTTCCATTTATAGGTATCTAATTTTTCGTTGTCAACATTCTGCTTTGGTTAAGCGTCTGGTTCACCGTGTAAAAACCCCAAATCCCTTAACGACTCGCAAAACGTCATCATATCTGGATTAAAGTTGTTTATCTACCTCATATCCTGAAACTTTCATAACTGTAATAACAGACACGGTGGTAAATTAGAATTATACCGGTTTAATAATTACGTTGAATGTTCCCGAGCAGTAAAATATATTAGTACAGCACCTCGGAGCGCTATTCCAGAATTCGGTGCAGAATCCTTTAAGCTTCCTTCTCTCGCTTATTATGCCCCCTCCCCTTTCCGATCCGTTCGACGAATGGAAATGGAATAATGGGCCGACAAACTGCATTCTTTGTCACTCGTTTATCTCTAATAGGAGTTGTTACGGTTGGTACGTGGGAAATTTAAATTATGCCAGTTTAATCAAGGAGCCCTACGAATGATTCATTTTGTGTACGTTTACGATGCATTTTATTTAACGTAATAATTATCGAGTTTTACTATATATTTCGCTTTGTTAGTTTATATTGGTATAATATAAAAAATTAATGAAATGGACCCGTTAAGTAAAATTGAAAAATAAACTTTATAAATATAGGAAAAGAAATGAGTAAGAAAATCCCAAAAAACTTCTAATCAGATGTAACAGTTCGCAGCTCACTATTTCTAGAACCTATTACTAAAAATTAACTGACAATTATCATTTCCTACTTAAAAAACAATGCCTCACCACGGCCAGATAATATAAGTGCAAAAACTTTAAAACTCATCCATTGTCATATTCTGGATTCACTTGTATAGATAATCAATCTATTTTTTTTTTAACAGGCCAACTTCCTCAGCAATGGAAAGTTTCAAATGTTACATTAATCTTTAAAGCAGGTAAAGCTCCTCTGTTAAATAATTATAGACCCATTTCTCTAATAAACAATATTACAAAAATTTTTGAGCATTCCAACAAGAGAAGATGATTGGAGTTTCTAGATAAAAATGATGTGATAACAGAAAAACAATTTGGGTTCATAAAAAAATCAAATATCGCAAATAAATAAATAAATAAAATAAAAAATAAAATACCTTTAATTATCAATAATATACAATTATACAAATTCAATATACAATATACAATACAATATGCAATATACAATTTGCAGTATACAATAGGCAATATTACAATAATAGGATACATAATACAAAATTATAAAATACAAATTTACCCACTATACTTGATAAATAAAGTATTAATCGATAAGTAATACATACTTGTTTCGACAAAAATAACAATAATAATAAAAGAATAATAACAATCATAATAAAAATAATAACATCAATAATACTAATAATAATAATAAAATCAATTCTAAAACGACACTAAATCTTAATAGTGTGCGAGAGGTAAGATTATATTATGTTATATTATACAAGAATATTTTTATTTATTTTTATTTTTATGTTAATTTTCTATTATGTCTGAAAACAGCTTTCTTTCAGTTTGCAATATACCGGGTGTCCGCGCGAAAACTTTAACTGGAATTTTTTCTGGTGTTTTAAAATATATCGACTTGAAATTTTGGAAGATCATTAAGGAAGTAGGGTGTAAATTAATAGTGTATAAGATATTACTCCAACGTGATATCTGCCGCCCCCAGCCACCCCGATTCAAAAGTTTAAATGACACCCTGTATTTTTTTTTACATATTCTGAAAGAGCATAGTTTTTTTAGTATCTCTATGTGAAAAAATTACTTGATTACATAATGAACTTTGAAAGATATTTACAGCTAAAGGTTCAGATACCAGATATTCAAATATCGAAAGCAAAAAATAATAGCAAGTCATAAAAGCTGCTTCGTTGCTTGAACTGTCAAATAATATTGTTTGTGACACTTCTGTTTACTCGTTAGTACAAAAGTTTTCGAAAAAATTTGACTTAGTTTAAATTAAATAACTAAAAAAATAGAAAAATGGTTTACAGTTTGGAAGAAAGAACTGAAATTGTAGTTTTATATGGGATTGCAAACAGAAACTATTCGCAGACGGCAGCATTATTTAACGAAAACCATCCCAACAAAAATGTATCTGCTGTTTATGTAATTAATCTAATACAAATTTTTTTTGAAACTGGATCGGTAAATAATAAAAAACGTGATATGAATAATCGTGGAGCACGAGATGAAGCAACGCAAGTTGCATTTCTTGGTCACGTAAATTTAGACCCACAGCTTTCAGTTAGAAAATTATCAGAAGCTTCGGGAGTGGCAAAAACAACGTGCCATAAAATATTAAAATTAAATAAAATGCATCCTTATAAAATACAGATTCATCAAGAGTTGGGCGACGATGACTTCGATAGAAGAGTCCAATTTTGTGAAACTATGACAGGCATGATTCGGCAAAATAGAAATATTTTGCGAAATATTTGTTTCAGTGACGAAAGTTGCTTTTCCTTAAATGGTTTCGTAAATAGACACAATTGTCGATATTGGAGCGATGTTAATCCCCACGTTTTCCGAGAAGGCCATACGCAACGTCCCCAAAAAATTAATGTATGGGCTGGAATTCTAAATAACCAAATAATTGGTCCAATTTTCTATCACGAGAATTTAACTGGGCCTAGATATCTCGAGTTTTTAGAAGAATTAATACATCCTCTTATCACTCAGTGCTTGGAAGAAAACTTAGATCAAATGCAGGAGGATCAGTTATACTTTCAGCAAGACGGAGGTCCCCCTCATTACTGTTTAGAATTAAGGCAATATTTAAATACCGTTTTTCCAGGACAATGGATAGGTCGTAGGGGTCCTATTGAATGGCCATCTCGCTCCCCAGACTTGACCCCACTGGATTTCTTTTTATGGGGACATTTGAAGTCTGTTGTTTACAGGACACCACCACAATCCATTGATGATTTGCGTAATAGAATCATAGAGGAATGTAGAGATTTAACACCACATGTCTTTGAAAATATTCGGAACGCTTTCGAGAATAGACTGTACTATTGTTTAAATGTAAACGGTGAACATTTTGAACATTTGATTTAACTAAAAAATTAAAAAGAGTCCTTACTTTAGTCTACAAAGGGAAATTTTGTTGGTCTATAAGAATACCTATTTTTGTGATAAGTTGTATTTTTTTGTGATAAGTTGTATTTTTTTGTGATAAGTTATATTTTTTTGAATAATTAGATTTTTTTGTTTCTATCTGCTTTAATTATTTCGAAATTTGTCTACTGTCCAAGGTTACTAGTTCTTTTTTTTAATATCTGGTATCTGAACCTTTAGCTGTAAATATCTTTCAAAGTTCATTACGTAATTAAGTAATTTTTTCACATAGAGATACTAAAAAAACTACGCTCTTTCAGAATATGTAAAAAAAATACAGGGTTTCATTTAAACTTTTGAACCGGGGGTGGCTGGGGGCGGCAGATATCACGTTGGAGTGGTATCTTATACACTATTAATTTACCCCCTACTTCCTTAATGACCTTCCAAAATTTCAAGTCGATATATTTTAAAACACCAGAAATAATTCCATTTAAAGTTTTTAGATCACCCGGTACGTAGTTATATATTTTATTAGATATGTATAGATATGATCTTTGTGTTAAGGATTTTCTTACAAACGGTGGAATTGTTTGATTTACTTTCCTCGTAGGATAAGAGTGTATGGAAGTAAGTTTGTTTCTGGAAAAGTAAAATTTAACATTGACTGCTAAAAAGAATAACTGCCTCAAATCCATAATTTGGCTTTCTAAAATAATCGCTCAGACGAATATCTATGACCTTTACACATAATTATTTTTAAGAACCTCTTCTGCAGTATTTCTAGTGGATTTATGTGTACTCGCAATGCACTTCCCCAGACTGAGATACAATATCGGAGGTGGCTCTCTACTAGAGATGAGTATAGTGTTTTCATCGTCTTTATGGGTAGGTATTTGTTTAAATATTTAAATTTATATAGAATTGTTTGTAGTTTAGTTATTATGTGTTTTATTTGTTTATCCCATCTGAGGTGTGTGTCTATAATTATACCAAGGTATTTAATACTATATTGAATTTGTTACAACTAAATGGTAAGAAATTAGTTTTTTCCATATTAATTGTTAGGAATCTATTGTTGAACCATTTTTTTATTAACTCAAAATCTTTTTCTGTTGTGGACTTTAATTCTGCCCAATTTTCACCCTCGTAAAATACCGCAGTGTCATCGGCATAGCCTAAGATTTGGCCTGTGGTGTTGAGAGAGAAAATATTGTTAATATACAGGTTAAAGAGAATAGGACCCAAGACTGTGCCTTGTGGTATGCCATAGCTAATATTATTTTCTCTACTTGTTGCGCCTTCAATTTTAACTACTTGGGTCCTATTGCTTAAATAACTCTGTAGAAGCTTCAGACACTCACCTCTGAATCCTATTTCCTCTAAGGTCTCTAATAACATCGGCTGACTCACCGTGTCAAAAGCCTTGGTAAGGTCAATAAATACACATAAACACGGGTTTCCCTTTTCTAAAGCATTATGTATTTTTTCTGTTAATGTGAGTACTGCATCTTCAGTAGATGATTTTTCTTTAAAACCAAATTGTTTCTTTGAAATCATATTATATTTATTTATAAATTTCATCATTCGGTTTTTAAGTAGTTTTTCAAATATTTTTGACAGATTAGTAATGAGCGATATGGGAAGATAATTGGTAACTATGGTTTTATCATTTTTTTTGTAGATAGGTATAACAATAGTTTTTTTAAATGATTCGGACCAAGTGCCACTCGTGAAGCAAAGATTTACAATATAATTTAAAGGTCCAATCAAGAAGTAAGCTATTATTGTTAAAGTTACTGTTTGTATTTGATCAATACCAGTTGATTTTGTATTTTTAAGATTAATATTAATATCGCTTATTTCTGTTGGAGTTGAAGGGTATAAAACCATAGTATTTGGGAGTATAAGCCTATTTTGCTTGTAGTTAGCATCTACTATTATTTGTTCCGCCAATGCCTTACCCATATTACTAAACTGCTCATAAACTGATTTGCAATTTCTGTGGTTTTCGTTAATTCTTCATTATTTAAGTCTTTTATAGCAGATATTTTATTTGATTTATTATTCCCCTTAGTTAGTGTTTTTATTACCTCCCAAAGATGTTTCGAGCTATTGGCATTATTTTTTATGTGTGATTTATAATAATTAGCTTTAGTTATATGTAAAATATTTGTTAGTTTATTTTAATATCTGATATATTTATTTTTTAAATCGATGTTATTTGGATATTTTAATGTTTTTTTAAATAGTTCATTTTTTTATTAATTGAGTTTAATACTCCATTTGTAACCCATGGTGCTAGTTTTGTTCTTTTCCTGGAGAATTTTTTAATTTCTAACGAATCGTTTATTATTTCTGCTTATGTTATTAGAAAATTGTTCATTGCTATGTCTGGATCAGATTCTGCATAAATAGGCTGCCAGCTGACTTTTGCTGTATTTTTTATTAGTTTTTTAGGATTTATGAATTGTTTTGTTTTATTTACAGGTCTAAGATTTTTATTTGTATCTATAACAATTTGTAATATAGTAGTGAAATGGTCAGTTACAGAGCTTTTTATTATAATGGGAATAATCATATCATAAATAAAAAATTTAGATTTTAAAAATATATGATCAAGGCAGTTCTCTTTTCTAGTAGGTTGGTTAATAGTAGATATGTAACCGTGCTCGCTTAACACGTTTAAATATTCAATTCCGTTTTCATTTGCTTCTAGTATATTTATGTTTATATCACCCAAAAATAAACAGTAATCTTCTAATTCATTTTTATAATTTTTAAAATAGCTTTGCAATGTTTGATTAAATTCAGAAATCTGTGATGCTGGTGATCTATACACTGCGGTTATAATGACATTCTAACTTAGGGTGATTATTTTAGTTTTTAGAAAGTTTATATTATTTATTTTAATTATTTCAGATTCAGAGTCATATTTGTTATTTATATACATTATTACCCCGTCATTTTGGGTGTAATCTCCCTCATTATATATTAAGTTGTATCCCGGTAGGTTAAATAAACTACAATCTAGTATTTTCCATGTTTCTGTGAAGACTATACAGTCAAATTCCTCATTGAGGTTATCTAAAAATATTTTATATTCATCAAAGTTTTTGTTAATACTTCTTATATTATTATGTAGTATTTTAAAGTTATCATTATTTTTATTTATTTCTAAAATGTTTTTACATTCTATTTCAGATTTCAAACTATAGGTTTCAATCGCATCTATTTTAAATTCTCTAATATATTGATCCATGATCTAAGGAAAGACTAGTGTTTTATTTTATACTAATAATGATAATAATAAGGACAACTTTGTAGATAATTGCGGTTTCCTATATTTAAAAATGCGCCTAAATAATAAATATTAATTTCAATCCTATCTAAAAATACAAAATAAAGACAATCACAAGGACATGCAAAGAAGGTTCTTACAAAGCATTTGAAGTTTTTCGCGTTCTACTATTAGTATGTGAGCCAGAATTGGATTTTGTTTTCTTTTCTTTTCTTCCTTTTCTACAACATAATCTTCTTCTAAAACAGAACGATCTTCTTCTGCATCTTCATGTTTACCATTTATTAGATCTTAATATGTGTATCCCTTGCTATTAATAAATAATTTATTTTTATAAATATGTGATTTTTTCTGTTTGCTTCTAGCTTCTAGTAAATATTTTATCAACTGCTTTCTTTCAATGCGCAGTTAGGTCATCTGATATTGATAGTTTCTTTCGCTTGAGTTTATGACAATTGTTTAGAATAGCTTGCTTTGTCAGAAATCTGGTAAATTTTACGACAATGATTTTGCTGTCTAAATTTCTACACAGTACAAAAATTTTACTTATATCATTTGCTTCAAGTTTTAGCTCTAGGCAATTGCTTAATTTATTTATCGTAAAATCTAGTAGCTCTTTATTGTTATACCCAGAATTAAAGAGTAGAATATTATTTTCTTTTACGATTTTTTCAAGATTTTTGTTTTTTGTTTGAAGATTATCTACCGTTTTTTCTAGATTTACCAGTTTTGTTGTGATGTTCTTTAATTCATCTTTTAACTCATTTATCTGCTTAGTTAACTTTTCCGTAAGGAGTTCGTGTTGCTCAGCTATAAATTTCTTTAATTATTTCATTTAAAATATTTTAATTTAAAATATTTCAATATCGGCCTACAGACTATTCAATTTGGTAAATGTAGACTTTTTTATTAATAACTTATCTATTTGATTTGTGAGGTACCTGCAATATTTTGGCTAATTACTCTGCATCTAATGAACTTTTCCAAATTTTAATTTCACAGTTGCACTTATTAACATTTGACTTAGACACAGTCAACTTTCCAAAAATTTCAATGATCTTTTAGTCCCTTTTCTAGGAGTTATTAGAGGAGCAAAATTTATTCAGTATATATCGACAGACACCGTTTTTGATATATGACACCGTTTTTGATATATGCCATAATGGACCTTGTCAATACCACAGTGAAGACCTTGGACAGATCGGAAAAAATCTTAGCTATTTTTCTTGATCTGGCTAAGGCTTTTGACGCGGTTGATCACGACTTAATAATTAATAAGCTTAATAACTGTGGCATCCGGAGTGTGGCTTTAGAAATAATAAATAGCTACTTATATAATAGAACCCAAGGACTTAAAATAGGGAATAAATTTACTTCAGAGTATATAATACAATTAGGAGTACTGCAAAGCACAGTATTAGGACCTATTATTTTCTTAATTTATATTAATAATATAAGTAAAATAAATAATTTAGAAGGTCATATAATGTGCTATGTAGATGATACTGTAATAATTTTTACTGGATCTACATGGGATACTGTTAAATCTACCACTGAATATAACATGAAAAGCCTTTACAAATGGTGTTGCTACCAATAATTTTGACTGTTTTATAATTGAAAAAACCAAATCTCTCAAGTATCTAGGAGTTATTGTTGATCAACACTTAAAATGGGTAGACCACATCAACTATGTTTCTAAACGACTAAGAATTTTAATACACAAATTTTATTAATTACGGGACATCCTAACGAGAAAAAATTTAATGATTTTCTACACAGCTCTTGCTGAATTTATAATTAAATACTGCATCACAGTGATGCATTCAAATAAATTCTATCACTATTACACATTTCACAAAATATGCTTCTTAAAATAATTTTTCAAAAGAGTAAGTATCATTCCACAAATCTTTTATATCAAGAAAGTAAATTACTAAATATTCACCTAATATATGTTTACAACTGCCTAACCAGGATGTTCCATGATTCATCAAAGTTCACTACCATGAATTATCAGAGGGATACTCGGTCAAAAACTAACTTTGATATTAAAACTGAACTTTTTCATAAAACTGCTACTGAACATTCTTTTATGTACAATGGACCTAAATTATTTAACAAGCTACCAAATAGCCTAAAATTAACAACAAAATTTAAATTTTTTAAAACTGAGGTGAAGACGTTCATACAAAAAAATGCAGATATATTTAACATCCCTTAACCATCTTGATCTTGAGAATAATATTTCTCTTTGTTCTTGAAGTATACTACTCTTGGGCGACTCGCCCATTATTTTCTTAGCAACAAAACAAAAGCACAAAAAATGCGGAAAATTTGTTTATTTTTTTAATTTTGTAATTTTTTGTCCTAACTTCTATACGCTATATTTATTATATAAATTAGGAATGCTTATCTTATACAGGAAACAGATTTTCAAGCCTAATGTAATGCTGCGTTTGTCTGACTTCCATTTGTATTTAATATCTTCATTGTATTATTATGTCATTTAGCATTGTATAGAATATTGTAATGTATTTAAACTGAAGAAACTGAATTGTCTCTGGTCTATTTAATTTCAAAGGTATGCCAATTTATCTCTTTTAACACTTAAGGTTGATATGACATTTTTAAATTATTCTACTTGCTTAGTATTAATTTTAAATTGATTATTACTTGGAGCTGTGGACTGAGAGGAAATATTATTTTCCGTCAATGTACACCCTTTTCTCTCGACAGTTCTTCTTTATCGGTCTCATAATTCGTTAGAGATTTAGATTTTGTGTAAGATATTAATTTGTTTTCCATATTTTTTATGTTTTTTTGAATTTGTTGCAATGCTGTTTGCAATTGCTATTTTGCAAGCATTGTACAAAGCCTGCTTGTTCTGACTTTTTGCCAAATTAGCCTGAAATATGGCTTGATATTGTTGTACCAGAAAATTTTCTTCTGCTTCCGTTCTTTTCATATTATTTGTTTGATTTCCTTATTTTTTGCTGAAAAAGCGCATCATAAGGTGTTGGTTCTGTTTTTTATGTTTTTCTACACATTTCAACACTATTTCGCTCGAAGACGAAATTTGAGCACGACGCCGTAGGCTGAGTGCTGAATCGTCTGAGTGCGGTGTGGATAATCCACTCATGTTGTACAGAATATTTTTTCTACGACTCACTAACGAAAATTTAAAAATAAAAAAAAATATTTTAGGTTATTAAGACAAAATAACTAATTTTAAAATAACTTATTTTATAGTTTTTAATATAAAATTACCTAGAATGGATATGAAATATATTCCTTCAATTGAAGGCAATAGAATACTTTTTCGTTTTGTACTCTGTGCGTAGATAATCTAATATCCATGTGGGCGTAGAAAAAAATATTTGCACTGCATACGCCAACGAACTTGACCTTGTTTCGGAGTAATCATTAAATATACATCGACACTTGTCGACAGCCGAACATGAACTAAATTAAAAATATCATAACAATATATATCTTGCATCATTGATATGTAATGCTCACAAAAACAAAAGTAAAAAATAGCCTTAGATCTATTTGGTCTAAACAAACTGAAAATAGTAGTTTGTGCAACAAGAGTGGATATGGACAATCCACTCGAGTTGTACTACAGTATATTTTTTCTACGACCCACTAACGAAAATCTTATAATTTTAAAAATTATTTTAGGTTACTAATTTATAAAATCAAATAAAATGGTTTAAATGAAATAATTTTATTACATAAGTGCAAATTTTAAAGGTTTTGATTAAGATGTTCAAGAATCTACTCTCGGTATAATTGTATTGGCGATTCTAGATGTTTGTACTTACTTACCTCTTAATAACTGATATAACCAATTCAAAACTATCTAAAGGTAAAATAAGAAATTATTGGTTTAAAGCGTTAATTTTTTCGACATACTTTCTTTCCTATATTTTTAGGTAGTTTCAAATACGGGCGTTCGGAAACAAATCCTTTGTTTACTTATCAAATTTCGGTTCCTGTTTGTGAACAATTCCCCGATTTTTCCTGAAAATACGCCGTTGGGATAAAAGATATATGATATATGATATGATCATAATTCTGCGAGTAAATGTAATTTATTTTGTTGCAGGTAAATTTATTGATCATCGAATAACTGTTAAGCAGAAACTGATGAGAGGAACAATATGTGAGTTATTTTTAACATATTTTGAAATTAATATCTGAATATCGCATATCATGAATAATAATTTTTGATGAAATTTTAACCAATGTATAGGTATATACAGGGTTTCATGCGAAATATACAATCAAGGCGAAGCTGAGAATGTTTAATAATGTTTGTGTGGTGACTGTTTTTCAAACTAACGTAGGTACCAAGACATTTATATTTTATCTTTTCGAATTTGAATGATGACAACTTTACTTTGATTAAAATATCTGAATCCTTAACTTGTAACGACAGATTAACGTGACACAAAAGTTGGGTTGTCACAGATGTCAACCTTGTGGCTCCGGTTCACTCTAGTGAAGATGGGAGTGAGTAATTACTTTGTAATCTGGGAAAAATGCTAAATTTTGATGTTAGGTTGGACGCCAGGTAGATCTTTAATATTGAGCCTTTTTAAATCCAGAAATGTCCTACTTTTAAATCTACCAAATAAATAGAAAATAAAAAGACAACCTTAACTTAGATCTTGTTTATTTACAATTTGGAAAACATTTTTCTTTCCCCCTTACCTTGAGTTAATGACCCTCATAATCCATGTAGAAATATTGTATTTCATATCAACAATTTAATACACTATTTTACTTACATAATTATATGTAATGCCTTAATAGTTACAGAAACTAAACAGGGTTTGTTTAATAAACCCCAGTTAAAATAACAGTTAATACATCACAGTCATAAGCGCTAGATCCAAGGCGAAAGACGTTTCAGGCGCAACCAAAATAAAAGTTTACCGCAACTAGTTATAAAAATCCTTTAGTTTCTGTATAAACAGATTTAAATACCCAGAGACTTATAATCTAAAATATTACTATTAATATACATTAATTTTATTAAACATCCTCTTAAGGTAAAACACATAATCCCCTTAATGTATTATATGAACAATACTTAAATTTAATAAACGTCATGGGCCCTTAATAGCATATCAATAACAATTAAACGTCTTATAAAATCAGAAAATATACATACATACATCTACGTATTAGACGTAGGCTAAAAGTTACCACAAAAACATACCCCAAAGTAATAAAAATAAATTCTTTATTCACTTATCTCCCAGTCCGTGATGTCGACAGGCAATAGGTGCCGCCTGTGATACTGTAGTCGTACGATGCCAAATCTCTGTAGTTACAGCAATTCCCAGTCGAAACGCTGGTTCCAAACACCGAATGGAAGTACTGGGTCCAAAAACTAGTCACAAAAACCGGGTCCAAACACTGGATACAAAACCTGGATACAAAAACCGAAAAAAAAACACCTTTTTAAAATCAGTATACCCTTCAATATGCGGTCTGCACTACGATTGGCCTTCAATATGAGACTGCTAATACATCTACCAATGGGCTGAACTTCAAATTGTATTCTCTTCGACCACGAGTTAAGAAAGCCGGTACTACAATCACCAAAATAACGGGCTCACATCTACGTTAACACGATTCAATTTTACCATTAATGCTTCTTGTAATAATTAGATGCTCTTCTAACACTCCCCGACATAGGACAATTCCACAAAATAACAGAAACTAGAAAAGAATCTCTTCACGAAATTTTCAGTTCAAGCAACCATTACTTCTTCTCAGAAAAAAAAACACGTGTCGCTTCGCTTTTCTCCAACACAAAGACTAAATCTCGATCGCGCAGAATCCCCGTACATAAAACCTACTTCAGCTAATTGTCACTCTCGAACAAATACAATTTACGATTGGCACTCCTGTGTCGCCAATAAGCTTTCATGATTTCGAAAATAAAACTAACTGTATCATGTTAGTATCCCTGTATTACTCAATAGAAATCCCTTAGAGTAAGTATATTATCTAAGAGAAATCCTCGACAACGAAACGTCAAAATATACTCATAGAACTATGCACGGCTTTACCACTCTCTGTATTACTTATCTATGATCTGACAGCTGTCTAACAGTCACACAAATATAAATATAACCCCATTTATTATTAGCCCAAATTATCGTTTAGTGTTTGTGACAAGGTATTTAGAATATCCACGACAATTAAATTATAATCTCAGTTAACGAAAAGTACTATTTGCAAAGTTTATTTACCACAAGGATTGTTGTCGAGTGCTTGTGAAAATTACGATAACAAAGATGGATATTAAAGGTAAATTTTAGCATAAATATTACAATTTGCACAAAGAAGGTATCATAAAACGAGTTTACCTTTGCCAATTTGTGGTGAAGATATTTTAATTCTTGTAAAAGTAATATTTTAAGTATAAAGTCCCTATAATTTCAGACTCGGAGAACTGGATAATATAAATGTGTGTTGTATGAATGTGTACAGTGATTACAGGGTGAAATCTGAATGCATGAAAACGATGACTAGTCGAATAAGTTTTATTTTAAGCAAATGTAGGTAAAGAAATACTGTATGGACGAACAAAACTATATTATAGTCTTAACGCTCGATTAAAACCATTACAACCTACTGAGGTAGTCTACTAGACTGCGCCTGACACTGCATCTCTTCCTCCACTTATAATTTTAATCAGACTCCCTTACGGCATTCAGTACCTTTCTGTTTAGTAATTTTTCTGCAAGTAAACCTAAACAGAGCGGTAATATGTGATTTTACATCTTCTTACGTAGACTTCTAGTATCGGAGTTATATGTTTAACAAGTTAAATAACGGCAAAAAAATCCATGATAATCGGACAGAGTAACCACTTTTAGGGACTGTAGATGGTTATATTTATTTTCTTTTATAGTAATGGTCCTTCATAAAAGTTTCTGATTTTACCAGTATTATTGTTATTGCGTTGGAAAGTGGTTTCCAGTCTTCATCGAAATCTAATTTTTACTGAATATCGCCGGTAGCACAATAATTAAGAGCTCTTAATTGATTAAAGTTACCGACTTTTTTACCAGAGTGAATAGACTAGTAGGATTTTATTGCAGAATAGTCTTTGAAAAATTCATGATTATTTTTTTTAATTTAACCTGATACTATTTTTTTTGTCGGGCTCCTTTTATGTTCTGCACTTAATTTGATGGTTAGCAAACATCCCGTTTTTTCATTATAATAATAATAATAATAATAATAATAATATTTATTCAGAAAGCAGAATCCATATACATAAAATAGTGAAACACAAGAAGTTTTAACAAAAATACAAGGATTATCTACTATACTGAAAAGGAATCGTATTCATCGTAGCCTATCAGAAGACAGACTAAAATGGTTTTCAATACGCCCGGTCAAAATTAATAGTTTAAATATAAACACCCCTTAAATGTAGTACATATATAAATACATAATGGATACACATAAAAAAAAAATGAAAATTGTAATTAATAACAAAGACATCATAAATACCTACCTAGTCTAGTAGACGAAGCACAATGAAAATTAGTGAACGTTGCTTCAAGCAATAAATATAAAAATATACAAAGATCAATCAAATAATCTCAAATTAATATTTATATTTTAAAATCGATCAAAAGCTGTCCCCGAAGTAACAAAAATTTCAACTTATTTTTAAAAGTTACATGACTTAATTTTTTAAGCTCTATTGGTATAAGATTCAAGATACGGCCTATTAAATATGAAAATGAACTTTTGAACATAGCAGTGGAATGTCGAGGAATGGAGATATCATCCTTTCTGCGAATATTAATATTGTGTACATCGCTCCTGAATCTTATTTTGTTATACAAGTAGGGGGGAGTTTTAAGATTGACAATTTTTCGATAGAGACAACAGGTGTGTAAAAAACGCGCTTCCTGAACAGATAGCCAAGACAATTCAAATCGCTTAGCTGACACTCCTTGCCTTTTTTTAAAATTATACACTAATCTAATACAAATATTTTGCATGCGTTGAAGACGTTGACTATCATATCGTGTTACACAAGGGCCATATACCGAATCGCAATAATGCATATGTGAAAATACTAGTGATTCGCACAACGTACGTTTAGCTTGATGAGTTAAGATGTATTTATTTGCATATATCATTTTTATGTTAGTCATACATTTTTTTATAATCTCATTTACGTGTTTTACAAACCGTAGATCCGTATCTAAAAATAAGCCCAAGTTTTTTGATATTTCCGAAGTAGGTAAAGTTTCATTATTTACTATAATCTTAAATTGATCCTTATATTGAAGTCGACAGTGCTTTCGCCCAAACAGCAGGGTTTTTGATTTAGAAGAATTTATATCAAGGCAGTAGTCATTAGATAATTGAAAAAGTGCCGTTAAATCCCTAGTTATATTTTTAATGTTATTATGAAAATCTTTAGGGGGAAAGGATATATATAACTGTGTATCGTCGGCATAAAAATGTGAGCGGCAATGCTGAAGGCAATCTTGAAATAAACAAGTATAAATACAGAAGAATAGAGGCCCGAGAATAGAACCCTGTGGAACACCGTTTGTTATATTTTTTGGAGAAGATAAACGATTATGTAATTTAACTCTTTGAAACCTATCACTTAGGTAGTTACGTACTAAATCCAAAGCTGTATCGCTAAAACCAATGAAATGCAAGACTCCTAGCAACAGCTGATGATTAATTCTATCAAAGGCTTTACTGTAATCAAGAAGTACTAGAATAGTAAGAAGGTTATTATCACTTGCCGCAATGATATCATCAGTTATTGACAGTAGTGTCGTATTGCAACTATAGTTGCGTCTAAAGCCGGACTGATTTGATGGTATTATTTGATTATCATCTAAATGCCTTTGTATTTGTTCATATAAGACTTTTTCATATATTTTAGCTGCGGTGCACAGGATACTAATTGGGCGTATATCTTTATATTGAGTAGGGTTTTTAACTTTACTCAAAGGTAGTACGTGGACAGCTTTCCATTGAGATGGAAAAGTGGCACTATTGATTGACGTATTGATAATGTGAGTAAGATATTTTATGATATAGGGACAACAATACAGGAGCATATCTAGACCAACTTCATCAGCTCCAATTGCATTGGACTTTATACTTAACAATCTACTGTATACAACATTATCATTTACTTCCTTGAAAGAAAAAAGGCTAACTTCTTTTTTAGAGTTAATAAGTTTGTTTAAAATATTTAAATTCGGAGAATGTTGAGATTTAGCCGATTTAATGAAAAAATCATTCAACATTTCTACATCGCTTAACTCATCAGGAATATTACTGTTACTTTTTCGACAATAAACATTTAATTTTTTTAATTCTTTATATAACAATTTAGGTGAAGTTTTATTAGAGAGTTTGTATCGCAGATACGCTTTTTTTTCATTGTTAACAGCTCTATTTGTAAAGTTTCGTAAAAGTTTGTAATAGTCCCAATGTGCTTCTCTCTTAGTCCGCTTAAAACGTCTCAGAGCATTATCGCGCAACTTGAAGAGTAATTTTATATTATCCGTTATCCACGGCTCCGCTCGATGGTTAAACAGACACTATCACACTCCATCTGCCCTTTCACAAAGAACTTTTGAATAATTATAGCCTGGTTAATAATAGAAAAATATAAAAGGGCGTTTGAACATCTACTATTTAAGCACATAAGTTTCCTATAATGGCCTCCAACTTGTTTGTTTGTTTTTATGCTGTTGCTTTTTATTTCGAAGCTAAATGTTTTTTTTGTAAATTTCATCTCTTACATTTTCTATCTTTTGGTAAAAGCATACATCTCATTGATCTTTTCTGGGATGAAATAGGCCAACATTTAACTTTCTTATCTCTTATAGAAAAACAATTATAGAGGTAACAAAGCTTAGCTAGACTTTTTTTATATAATTGCTTCCCAATACTAGTGGAGGACTGTATGTAAATATATTTTGTCTGTGGAAGAACAACAGTAGTCTGTTCCATGAGTCAGATAAAGTAAACGTATTAACAGATATAGTTATGACTGTAGAAAGTGGGACTGATAATGTGTTTGAATACTTTTTTTAGAAGAAAAAGAGGCAGGAATCATCGGCTTGTTAATTTTCAATGTACCCAAAAATGCTAGTCCTCTCTTTTGTAATACTGTCACAAGTTGTAAACTGCCAAACCAATTATCTGCTATCACGTTTATGTTGGTCTTTTCTATGGTTTTTACTAACCCACAGACTTAGTGGGAACCTGCAATTTTTTTTTCTGCTGATAATCCATAACTATCCAAACCTTTTTCACAATAAATGTAAGCATTATACAAATAATTATTTTTGGCATCTGTGAGGTACATAATCTGTATGCCATATTTTGCAGGCTTTTTTGACATGTACATTACGAATCCGCCTCGGCCTATAAAACCCACTAGGCTCTCATCCACGCAATCAAATGCCCCCAATGAGAAGTTTTTTTTAAGAATTATCAATACACTTTCTAAATAGACCAGAAATACTTCTCTATCTTCCTTAATTCTCTCTGCTCTATACGTGTCATTATCAAATATGGGTGCGACTAATAAAGTTTCAAACTTTTTCTTGACATTGGACGCCTAAATACATCTCTTCCAGTGCTATCAGTAGCAAAAAGCCCTCTAAACTCTCTCTTCCTGCATTAAAAACTTCTGTGTAAGTAAGCAACCCCAAAAAAGCTCCCATCTCTGCAACATCTACATCTTTCAATTGTGAATGGTCTTGGTTTTTGTACTTTGTCCAAATTTGAGAAAGTTTACGATTTGTCCAATGCAGCATATCTACGATAAATAGTAATTCCCATACTTGCAGAGGGTTTGCATTTTTTCCCTATGCTTTTGCTGGGTAAACTCTTTACTTAGTTAACTTCTTGTTCTATAATTAGCTGGAGGCGGTTGCTTTGACCATTTCTTAGCGTTTATCTTCTCACGCCCGTAAAAAAAATCTTGCCTTCTTAGATTTTCTTTAAGTTTATTGTTTCCTTTCTTATGTTCTTCTATGACTTCATTTCCGGATTGCTCCGATTCTGTATCATGCTCATTTTCAGATATGTAACTTTCATTCTCATCGCTTATGAAATTATTGTATACTTCTAGTTGATTCAAGCATCATTCCTTAAATTTTGGATCATCCGGATGCATCGATGATGACATCGTTGTAAAAAAAACCTTCAAAAAAAAAACGGAAAAATAAAAATTGCAGCACTTACGCTATCTCAAAAAGTTGCTCCTAACTTACACGTGTTATTCCAGTGAGCGCCAGCGCGCTACTAATGTACGCATCAACGTAAACTTAAAAGGTACTGAGAGAACGTCAGCAAAAATTCATTTCAAAAATTAAGGCGGGAAATTCAACACTGGCGGTATGAGATACCGCTAGATAGCGCTTAAAGGTTAAATCTAACTAGAGCAATCGGTTTAGAAGTCAAAATTACTAACTCTTATCTCTGGCAAACCTAATGGTAAAGAGAAATATAAATACTCTTGCAAACTAAAAAAGAGCTACAATTAAAAAACTACATAGAATTTTTTAACTGTTTCTTATAAATTTTTTCTCAGTAAAACCAGGAAATATATTTAACAGTATTTCGAAATAGTTTAAATCCATTAAAAGCATTTAAACTCTAAAAAATACTATTTTAAAAGAACTCCAAAATGATTCGTGAACAAATAAATAATTTAAACTGATTAATCAAGTTTTCCAAAGATTTCCTTGTTCCCCGATTTCCCTTTGTGAATGAAACGAATCAAACATCGTGCTTTGAAATAAACCTACTTAATTTATAACATCACAGTACAACGCACTTTCAATAGTTCCATTAATTATTAACCCCAGGCAACCCTTTTCGGTCTTCAATGACATTAACAAAATCTCAAACAATAACATCTAAATTACTTCCAGGAACGAATTAATTATAAATCAGTTACAAGGAAATTGAATTTTCATTCAAAATCGATATGTGTGACACGTGTTTTGTGCGAGGTTTTAATTACAATTGAAAATCAACATCTACCCAGGCTTAAACCGAAATGTATACCCCGTTACGCGATTACGTCAGTCAAATTTGCCACACGTATTTTTAAATATTTTACTCTGGCGAAAATAATGCTATCTCTTTTGGTTTGTCGGGAAACGAGGTATGAGAGTTTTAAATCGATTATGAGATAATTGTTGCCTTTATTGCGTGTTAATTAAGAGAAGTAATATCAGAAATTCTTTATTTATTTATCAATAAATTTAGGTGGCTATTGGACAGATCGAGTGAAAGTACAAAATTGCAAATAAAGAAATTTAAAAATACACAAATATTATATAATAATAATAATAATAATAGTTTTTATTTTCAATACAAAAAATTATTTCCATTACAATATCGGTATAACAATACAATTTATGCATTGAAAATAAAAGGCGAAGTTCAACTTTTATGAAGATATACTCCATAAAACTTGCTCTTCCACTTAACCTTAAAATCGTGCATGCACCTTAGGTACTACAAAAAAAGTTTATAAACAAAATTATAAATTTAAATTTACAGTTTTTTTAAATTTAATTTTAATTATAGGTAGGGCGTTAGAAACAAATATAATAATGTTATGTATTTTGATGATAAAATAAATTTTCTTTTATTAATAATCTAAATTTTTTAGCCTTTTGATTTACAATTTTTTGGGAAATTCCATTCAAAATATAGCAGATCAGGGACCGTACCGCCTAACATAATAGAAAGAAATGTTCTTTCTATTTCTCTATCTCTATTATGAATCGCACCGCCTAAGCATCATCGTCGGTAACCCCGAATGCAAACCCGAATGTCAGGAAATAGAAAGACGCAAAGTGATCTTTCTAAGTACTTTTTAACCTCAAATTTCAGGTTTGTTGTTATGTCAGTTGTATGTGTTGGTGTATTTTGAATCTATATTTTATTGTCATGGGTAAGTTATTAAAGTTATTTCTAAATTAGGCATTAATAAAGTTATACTATTATAGATATTCGGGAGCGGGATACTAAAGCTACTCAAGAGCATTGGGCTATAGTACTGAATTTTTTTGAAACCTACCCTCAATTGCTAAAACGAACATTTGCAAACCAAGCCGAGGATAATGCGGAATTAAGAGGTTTGTGGGAAACATTAACTTCCCAACTGAACAGCACTGGCCATGGCATGAAGTCAGTAGCCAAATGGCAACAGGTAATAAAAATTAAAATTCTTTCAATATTTTACTAGGCTTTCACTGAAGTTTATTATGTAATGCACTCAAAAGTATCTAAATTATCCAAATTGTTAAAATTAATATTTCACACGCAGAAAAGTATAACGTAATTTTTTTTTATTCATTATTTTTAGGCAATAGGCAGATGGAAGTCGAAAGTGAAAAGTAAGGCTGCCTCTTTTCGGAGCGAATCCCAAAAAACTGGTGGTGGGCCATCTTTAGCTCCGCCATTAACAGACATCTAAGAGCGGCTAATGAATATATATGGCTGGAGGTCGGTGTCAGGTGACGGTAACACCGAGTTAGGATTTGTAAGTACAAAATATACTTATATTTGTTAAACATTTGATCTAAATATTTTTTATTTTACAGAAAACGGGAAAAGAAAATAGGAAAATGAATAAAGCTATGGAAGTGCCACCATCACCACCACCTCTGGCACAAATTGCATCAACATCATCCTTCTCTACCGCAACAAAAAGAAAAACGGGTATAAAGGAGATGATTCACCGGAAAAAACTTAAATGTACCCAAACAGAAAAAACAAAAAGATTTGTTTCGATAAATAGGATGCATGCGGAACAATTAGAAATGTTAAAACAAATTGACAATAAAGTAGGGGTGATGTCCTCTGCGATTGTTGAAATAAAGATGATTTTAAGCGATTTGTTAATCACATGATTGAAAAGAATCTTTGATTCATTTGTTTTCATTCGTTTTAAGAATTTTTTTTCTGTTCATCAGTGTTTTTTTTTTTTGTTTTCATTAGTTTTAGAATTATTTTTTCAATTGTATTCATTAGAATGTTTTTTTAGTTATGTATAAATATATTTTGTTGAGTATTTATTTTATTTATTTACTTAGTTTTAAGAAAACTTGTGATGTTTCTGTGAAACTTTTTGTGTTAACTGTTAAAAGTAAATTGCAATATTAAAGTACTAACTTTATATTAATTTATTTATTCCAGCTTGATATTAAACATGTGTTATAATAATAAATATAATAATAATACAATTAACAATCGTAATAAATTTAATAATAATTACTGAAAATATGCATTGATGAGTTGCTGACGCCTTTGCTGTCCTTCTACAACTACATTTTGTAGTGCATTGTTCCGCAAATCATCTATATCTTCGTCAATATCTCTTTCAACCTCTTCTTCATTATCCTCATCTAAAGGAACGTTTCCCATAACACAAATATTGTGCAACACTCCACAACAATTAATAATTTGTCCAGCTTTATATAGAGAATACCTAAGGACTCGCTCTTTATTATTGCTTTTAAAACGCATTTTTAAAACTCCTAAAAACACATAATACGATAAATAAATAATAATTAGTTGCATAAAATCATTTATTTACCTATACACCTTTCTACAGTGCATCGAGCGGAAACTAAAGCACCATTGTAGCGGCTTTCTGTACAATTGATTTACTGGGATTTATAACTAAGCAGTGATCTCTGGCCGAGTGAATAAATGTACAAAGATCTTCATTACATTCATTACAAGCACTTTCTATAATTTGGGGAGGAAAACTGTAATAAAGTTGGGTGACATCCGCGTATAAGTGAACGTTGCAGTTAGATAAATGTTTTATGAGTTGTGAAGAATAAATAGAAAAGAACAATGGTCCCAGTATTGAACCCTGCGACACTCCTAATAATAATGATTTAAAAGTGGAATTCACCACGTCCAAGAGAACTTTTGTTGTCTATTTTTCAAGTAATTATTTATTAGCAGGAGGGCATTATTGGAAAATCCTATATAACCCAATATAGCAATAGGCAAATTATAGTTGATAGTGTCAAATGCCCTGCTGAAGTCAAGCAAAACAAGCAACGTGCATTTACCATTATCTGTTGCTCTAATTATGTCATCTACAATGTGAAGAAGAGCAGTGGTGCAGCTATATCCTTTCCGGAAACCGGATTGAACAAGAGGAACTAGGGAAAAAATTTGGAGATATTCTTTTATTTGAAATTCCATTGCCCGTTCAATAATTTTTGATAATGTGGGTAGTATACTAATTGGCCGAAGATCTTTAAAATCTACTGGATTGGCTTTTTTGGCAGAACTCGTACAACCGCACTCCTACACATTGCAGGGTAAACATTTTCAGTTAAACAAAAATTTATTATATGAGTTATATATGATACTATATGAGGACAACAAAGCTTAATCATATAAATATTTAATCCATCATAACCAACAGCACCTGTTTTTATACTACAGATAGTTTTGTACACAAATAAATCATTAACTATGTTTTTTTTAGTAAAGCCCTTTGACTTTGCTTGTTTCTTGTTGTATTTCTTACTTGTAAGAAACCATGTCGTCTGCTTTTAAATGTATAGGGTGGACAGGGCTGCAATTAATTTATTAATAATGAATGATATTTTCAGAATAATACTCGAAAATGTTACCATAAACCTTTAATTTCAGTTTAGGCTCGGTCCTTTTATCACTTCTAACGAATTTTGTCTGTAAAAATTATAAATTATTTAGAACTTTTGGTAGGCAACAGCAACACTGCGACTAGCTACAGGCTTGCCATAATTTCAAAATACAGGGTGTTTCGGGAGGAAGTGGCAATATTTTAAAGACATGTCGAGGAAGCCAAAATAAGCAAAATAAGCTCATATGTGTAAGTCCGATTTTAATTTGTTTCAGGAATAATTGACTTTTTCTTAAAATGTCCAATCTTATCAATTTTTTGCCTATTACGACGTACGTTGATGTATTGAGCTTATGCACGTAACTCTGAGAGCGAAATCCAGAAAGGAAACTTTTAAAACAATTATTGCCCTTTTAATAAATTTAAATTTGGCGGCTAATAAATTCTCACCAATAACGTTCTCACTATCGCCAATATTATTTGCAAAATTCCCTAACAGGGTATTTATTTTTAAGAGTTGGCTTTGTGGATTACGCGACCAGAACTTATGTGTAATAAGGTCAAAGTAGGTAACTGAAATGAAAATTGACAGTAACTTTTTAAAGTGACAGTTGTTCAACATTAGTTTTATGAAGTTGTAAAAATGCCCTACAACTTTAGTCATAAAGAATATGCCGATATGATATTTGTTTATGGGTTCTGTAATGGTAGTATTGTTCGTACAGTGGAGGAGTATCGACGTCGTGTCCCGAATCGAAGAGTTCCTAACAAGCGAGTATTTCAAACTGTTTTTACACATGCCGGCGAAACTGGGACATTTCCAAGTGCAAAGATTGTTTCTCAAAGAGGACACGGAATCGCTGTTGGACTTGAAGTAGATATTCTGGATGTGGTAGACGAAAATCCAGACATAAGTACAAGGCACATCGCAATCCAATTTGAAATACCACTAACAATGTCTTGGAAAACACTTAAGCAACAAGGTTTGAACGCTTATCATTTGCAAAAAGTACAAAATCTCCACGAAGGCCATTATCCTTCAAGGCTACAATTTTGTCATTGGATTTAGGAAAAGAGAAGATTGCGTAAAGACATTTTGTGGTCGGATAAAGCTCAATTTACGCGAGATTGAATTAACAATTGCCACAATAATCATCGGTGGTCGGACGAAAATCCCCACGCTACGAAAGAACACAATTTCCAACATCGATTTAGCATTAACGTTTGGTGTACTATTCTAAATGATCAATTATTCGGTCCTTTCGTATTAGATGCGCGCCTTTCTGAACAAGGATATTTACGTTTTTTAGACCATTTAGAAGAAATATTGTACGAAGCACCTTTAAATATTCGACAACGAATTATCTTCCAACATGATGGAGCGCCTCCTCACTATTCAAATAATGTACGAAATTTTCTGAATACCACTTTCGGCGATCGTTGGATTGGCAAAGGCGGTCCACATCCTTGGCCACCGAGATCACCGGATCTCACTCCCCTCGATTTTTTTCTTTGGGGATGGATGAAGTCGTTAGTTTATGCTACTAAAGTGGAAACGAGGGAAGCGTTACTAGATCGCATTCTTAATGCAGCAGCTATCATTAGAGCGAACAATCGTTCATTGAAACTCACTACTAGTGCAGTTTATAAACGCGCAAATAAGTGTATTGAAGTGGGCGGTGGTGTTTTCGAAAATTTGTTGTAAATTAATGTTATTTGTTTATTTTTGTAATGTATTTTGTAATAAATTTTTGTTTGCTTTTTAAATTACAAATAATCAAAATATCTCCGAAACAAATGAATATTGGACTTAAACATATGAGCTTATTTTGCTTATTTTGGATTCCTCGACATGTCTTTAAAATATTGCCACTTCCTCCCGAAACACCCTGTATTTCAGGATATAAACAAAGTGTGATCTTACATACTTTGATTACTATGCGGTGCAAGGGAGACGTCCGACACGCCCAACATACGGCGCAGCCATTTTGATGCAATTACTACTAGGTTAGGTAACACATTTTTCCAAAATGTTAAAATGGTAGCCTACATCTTGGTATTTTTAGATTTTAAATGAAGGCAACAAATGTAGAAGAAAAGTTTATTTATTTTAATAATATACAAGAAACTTCTTTCTAAAGCTGTGTATAGGATTTTACCTTAATATTATATTTTTCGCCAGTCCCATGCCCATGAACAAACATTTTATTTTTGCAATGCAATAAAAGTATTTGTGGCTAAACAATCTAATATTATATTTCCCATATTTTCAGCTGTAAATATTGCACGAAACTATAAAATAAAAACAAAGAAATTAAAGATTAAAGAAGCTCTAACTAAAAGATATTACCAAAGAAATATACTCTTGCAGGCAAGCTGCAAGAGATAGTTGATTTTTACCCCTATAATTTATCTGAGACAGACACGTTATTTTTTTTAAATTAGTTATATGTACTTGTTAAATTTTTAACTAAAACAGATTGTATTGTTAATTTATAAAATAAGTATTTTTTCATTTGTTACACAGTAAGAAATTACTGAATATTTACTATTCAAGAAAATACCCCTATGGGTATTACTGCCACCACCTCTACCAATATTCTCGTTTTCAAATATTACACAAGTTTGTTAATTGTATTAACATTAGATTACCAGTGTACATTTTCAAAACACTTTTATATCTCCCTACTTTCTGCTTCTATAGCAATCGTTGGTCTAGCTATGCTTTTCTTAATCTGTCGACTTAATATTGTAAAAAAGATGTCGACATATGGTGGCTCTAAACGTTTTTGTTACTTTTATGATTTCTGTGTATGTCTTACGTACAAAATCAATGAACCTGGATCCATTTATCTGAAATTGTCACACAGTTTACTGTCCAAATAAAAAAAATAAATATTACAGGTAATTTTCTAAATGTTCCAGATGAACTATTTATCAACTTAGTGAGGCTGTAGGCTACCTCTACTTTCAGATGTGTACATGAGCCAGAGGTAGTAAACCTGAAATAAATAAAAACAATTATTATAATATAAATGTTCCAAAAAGTAAACAATATTACTTACATGTTTATTTATATTATTTTGTTTGATTTTATTACTGCTCCTATTATCTATTGAAGTAAAAACTTGGTATTTGCCTTCTACACAGAATTATTTCTTGATTGATCACATACCTCTTTACATAAGAGCAATAAGCATTTTCCTAATTCTGACAACAGGCAAAACAGAGTTTAGCTAAACATAATTTCTTAACAATTTGATTAATGGTTTGTAAACACTATTTAAGTTTATTTAAGTTAAGTGCTCGAAATTCCTAGGAGACCTAAAAAATAAAAAGCATTTACAATACAACAATAGAAACATAATTAAAGTAGTTACTGTTATTTACAAATGGAAAGATTTAACATAAAATCGCCAAATATAGCAATGTTTTCAAGATATTTATTATTTGTTAATGATTTTGTACAGTGTAGGTTCATCTTCGAGCGTATATAATGCTCGAAGAGGTACGTAAATAATATCTTTGGGGACTGATTTCGGGTAAATATATAGACATCATATTAAATATTATTATATAACCACTAAAACTATTGCACAACATGTAATAAGTGTTTAAAATGGCGGAATTTTCTATCTCCTTTTAAAAGGCACTCAGAAAGCTGCGCAGTGCGACCATTATCCGTATAGTAAGAGCAAATCAAATCGAAGTATGTGTGTGATCCCAATTCGGCTCTTAGGGCGTACCATAATCCAAAATGTTTAAAATAAACCATTCACGCAATAATATTTCTCTTAATAGTTTAAATAAAATATAATTCATTTGAAATTTGATGGAAATCATTACATGATTTTTCCTTGCTGTTTTGTAGCGTGTCTTTCAAAAAATCCCACTACCGATATTATAAAAATTCTAACACCAAAAAAAAGTTCAAAAATAAAAATATAAACAACACTAAATAACAATAAAATATTAGATTTTTTTAAAAACTTTTTCATTCCGTGACGTCACTGCGTCCTTAGCAGTAATGAAGCCACTGTGGTGTCTACGAACCGTGGATCATTATCATCTCAACTGTCGTCTGATTGACATCATGACATCACATCTTAATCGTTTCCAAACCTTAAAAAAGTCACGTGTAGAACATACATGAATCATGGCACATCAGTAAATCATAGCGATCGATTGCCAAAAACATGTAAAAAAGAGAAATAGTAAAACTAATAATTAGTGCAATAAATATGAATAATCGAGGAATACCACCAATGGTAATGTCTGATAATTTTAAGTATTGTAGATGGATACTAAACATTTTTTTGATGTCTAGCTTTAAAAAAAATCATATAATACTTCTTGCAATCGTGCACAGAAAAGTACATCTGGAAGTAAATGGAAGTTGTATACCTCATATCTTAAAAACAGATCATATTAAGTTTTATAACTTTTTTTATTATATTAGCAAAATGCAAATTTAAAACACCAAATATTTATTATAGAGCGGTACATGGCAAAAAATTTTTTTTTTTTTTTCGTTACACACCTTTGGAATCATACTGTAGTTTATTTAAACCCATTTGTTAAAAGGTATTGAAGAAGAAAAATTTTATATTTTCCTTTATGTACAACCAGGAAAATATTTACAATACATTCTGTAAAGCGTGATTACCTATACTTTTCACAACTTTCCTTCAGCAATATATTCTTAACGTATAGCCGAATTGCAAACAAAAACAAAATTTAGAAATTCCTGCTTCCACGCATACCAATAAGTCACAAAAATGTTTTGCACAACACCGGCAAACAGAATTTTCCAATAATTCCTCTCGACTTCTAAGCTTAACCAAAGGATTTGCGGAATTTTCAAGAATGACAACTCGAATATAAAAAAACTGGGAAACGCTTTGAAGTTTGCTAATGCTCGATGATGCCAGAAATATAATTCCGTTTGATACATTTTTTATTGAATGCGTTCATGGTATTTGAAAACTGGAAATTTTATCAGCAGTCACTTATTTATATTTATTTTAATATTATTCAACATGCAAAACAAATACTATAAACTTGAAAAGAACAGTATGGAAACAAACTTAGCCGATTGAGGAAAAACTAAATATAAATAGAAAAAGCTGGTATTCTTTTACATTTTATCATTGTAGATTTTTAATAAACCATATAGCGTAAATTATAAAATGAATACACAATTTTGGCTGAAGCGGCAACGACTTTTTGAAAGTTTCATAACCTGCAAATAATGTTGTATAAAAGTTGAAATTCACTTCCGGATTGCAATTTCTCCCTCCATATTGCTCGACGATATGGCCACCGAGCTAGCTGGCGTGCTCGTTATCCACAAGTGGCAGCAGCTCGTGACTTCACATAATGAACCAACTAAATTGTCATTATCTGGATTAATATGCATTAGCTACCTGTTCCACCCGTGGATTTTTTTCTAAATAACAGTGTGGAGCTCAACTTGTGTAATATATGCATAATAATATAATTTCTTGTTTAATTATCGAATAATATAAGTATTATTCAGTGACAAGGCTGGAATCAGCAAGATTACTATTTCCGAAAGACTTAATGAGTCTAACGCCTAGTAACAAAAGGGATCAATATAAATTGTTGAAAAAATTAATTTAACCGTTTCAGCTCCAATTTTGTTTTCTTTATTAAAGTGGATTATTTTTTGTAAAATTAACTTTTTGGGCACTAATAAGTGATAATTTGCTGATTTTAAAGAAATAAATAGGCAGATGGGACATATATATCCCAAAAACCATTTTTAGTCGAATTGGTTAAAAAAAAAACTACAGATAATATTTCTAAATTAACTTTTTATTTCTGAAAAATTCACAAAATGGAATTCAAAAATAATAGCCCAATTTATGTGTAAAACAGTTTTGCACAAACGTATTTCAAACATATGGCAAATACTGCTCTCCTTAACTAAAACGTCCTATCTGACGTGAGGAAAGTTTTGAGATATTAATGATTTTGTTTTCTTATTGTCCACTACGAAAATATTAAGATGTAATTGAATGTAAGAAATAAGTGCTTTGTATCTTTATATTGTAGTTAGGACTGATATTTTGTCAGATAGAACGTTTTAGCTAATCAGGGTAGAATTTTTTTTTTCTTTTTTTTTTCTTTTTTTTTTCTCCTGGGCTCGTCTGACTATGTGTCTCCGAATAACACTGAAGCCTATTGGCTTATTGTGTTTTACCCCATGTTAGTTCATAGCACCCACTCTATCACCTTTGTACCTTGTACACGTTTGTACAGATCCTTGGGTGAGTGGGTTCTATACGTTGTTGGATCAACCTGGGGTCTTTTTCGATCTAGAGCTTCGCATTCGCACAGTATGTGTTTGGCCGTTTCTGGTTTCTTGTGACATAGTCGGCACATGAGTTCCCCATTGTATATGCCAATTTTGTTCAAGTGTCCCTTTACTGAGGCGTGCCCAGTCATGAACCCTGTTATCACTTTCAACTGGTTCCTATTCATAAAGAGTAGTTCTCCAGTTCTTTTGGGACATGGTCTGCCTATGAAGGCTTTTTCATGTGCCTATTTTGGGGTGCTTCCCCAATAGTTGATATATTGTTCCCGAATCCAGTCATTTATAAAAATCAGGGTAGAATAGTCATCGTTCTATGCTTCTTTCTCATTATTGAACATTTAACACAGCGTCTTGTTTTTAAAGTTTTAACAGGCATATGTTACCCTACATTCTTTATAAGTTTAGCCTTTTTAAAAAGCATACAATTACTTCTACGCCTTAGTCTTATTTTAGTTTCTTTTTTCTTTATCAATAAGATCTTTTGATAACAAAAAAAGAAAATTGTGTAGGGGAATCTTCTTTTGGGTACGAACTAAAGCATTCTAAATTAACCAATTGTTGACGAGGAATATCATGAGAATCCTTTAATCTAACTTTTCCCTCCATTTGCATGATTTTTTTCCTATAACTCCACTCATTTGGTAGGCAAAGTCCATACTGCTCATTATTTCGTAGAAGACCAAGAATGTTAACCTTTTAACCAACTTTATTCTTTTGCTTTACGATAGTTAGTTCCCCCCCTCCATGACAGTTACTAACAACAATAACTTGTTTGATATCCTGCAATTTAGTCGCCATAGTATTTAACTGATTACATAACAATTTGCATTTACCCCTATCAATTTTTTGTTTTTGAGTGAACTTTTAGGGCATATTTTTTCTAGTAAGGATTGCTATTTTAACCGTTGGATAAGAAATTTGATCAATAAGATCTACTAAGGTAAAAACCTATCAAAAGCCAAATCAGTATCTGGATGTTTATTAGTATTATTACTACTGTTTTCCCAACTGTTCCATATCTCTCAACATTATCTTTACCACAGAAAACATTTGCATCGCAAGTGTATCCTGTTTTAGAAGGCATATACTACCTATATCAAAGCACATTGGCGGTTGAACTGGACCATGCTTTTATTGATCCTTTGTCTGGTCCTGTCAGTTTGATATTTTTAAACGTGTACTTGAGACAGGACATGAGTTCTTCTACATAATATATCTTACTGCAGTCATTTGTAGGATTGTTGTAATTGATTGCTGATAATCTGAGATTATTATTATTATTATAAATAAATTTTTGTTGTTGCTTCATATTTCTTCTCATTATGTTCCAAAATAAATAGTTTATATTTTAAAAATAAAAATAATATTTGATCTTATTTTGTATAGTGGGTATAGGTAATGGATGAACCATATTTATATTCTTGTAGAACTGACCGTTTAATAAGAGAAAATTTGTTTTTGTGGGTAGTTTATTATATTAGGTTAGTATATTAAATCAAAAAAATCTTGCTTTTAACATAAGACACAGGATGTTTGATGCGTCAATTACTAATGTAAGACAACTTATGTATATGTGGCGATAGTTTTATTTCTGTAATTTATAACCTCGTTTATAGGTTATTGCAGCTCAATTTTAAATTCTTTTGATTAGAATTAACATCTGTGTATCTAAAGGACATAATAAATGAACTTGTTTAAAATTATTTCGCTTATATTTCATGTAAGTGAAAAACATTGTATCAAAAGTAAGATAAAATATTGTACTATTTTTTTGAAATTGTAATTTTGTAATTGAGTGTGTAAGCATTGAAAGTTCTTTGGTTATTTCTTTTATCGTCTCTTTGCTTGACAGAACCAGCTTGTGTTACATACCCAAGTAGCATTATAGTGACAGAAACTTATATCGCCACTTCGATTAAGTGACTATTACGTTTTACTAAATGTGCCCCTATATAGTGATAATAACTTCATTTTAGATTTTTTTAGTTGTAGCCACGTGTATTTCACCACTGGGAATCACTTCAAAGTTTTATATTATTTAGTTGTCTCTGAAGGTGTTTGAAACGTTATAGCCACGTTAAGCGGGACCACTTTAAAGTTGCACAAAATGAATGTGGAAAATAGTAGTTACGGTCACAAAATCATATTACTTAAATACCACCTAGAAGTGGCAGTAATCTTATAGTGGGTTTGATAGTTTTAGTAACATTTCGGGAATCATAAATATATCTTTAAAGTGGCGACACCTGATTGTATAACTGTAGTAGTTCTTGCCACGTTTTTGCCAAGCTCTTAAGTGATTTCCACATATTGCATGGAACAAAAGCCACTTTAAAGTTTATATTACCTTCAAAATTCACAATGAAGTAACCGTTGCCTATTAGTGGCCTGTTTTCTATATTGTCCGCCTTTACAATAAAGAAAAAACTACCAAAGTGTCGTCGATCTGTGCGCAAATTACTTTATTTTTAGACTTATCTAGAGTGCATATGTGTGTAAAATGGGAAATAACAAGAAGCCTCACAAAAAGATTACTTTTTGACATTCGACAACTTTTTATAAACAACTTAAACAACAAATGAATGATACCAAAACTCTTAAACGTTATTACTCTGTAGTGAGCAAGCAGCTGTTGTCGGAACAGAGAAAATGTAAAAATTCTCAAGAGTTGTTTTCTTCTTCAGTAAAAGTGAACAGTGAACTCTTTTTCGCCACAACGTTTCTCGTTGTGAAAAATTTAAATGGCCTGGCCAAAATAAAGTTCCTTCGTTTTCCCACATGTCGGGAACAACGCGGAAACAAACACCCCGCTTTTCTTGAGTCAATACAATTTAAAACTCATATCTAAATCTAAGATGTGCACACAAACACAATATAAAACATTAAATACATAAATTTAGGTAATTTGTAACATAAACAAATTTAACCGACGAAATCTACTGTAAATTTTGAGGTTATATGGAATAATACAACTAATACAGTGTTGCGATATCATCAGAACGCAATTTGCCTAAGAAGATATAGTATACAAATTTTTCCATAATCTTCTTGAATATACACTATATTTGTACAGGATGTTCAGTTATTTTTAGAACGGTACTTAAAACGTTTATTAAAAGAGATAAAATAAATTGTTAAATACATAAGTTACAAGGCTGTACTAGAAATTACTAATAAGATAAATAAAAGGTAACCAGAAAGGTAACTAACAAGTATTAACTTTGTGAATTAAAATGGGAACCCTATGTTTAGATTTGAACATTTTTCTTTATATTCACCAATTAAATTAACATTTTGTATATGAAATTAATTATTTATTAAATTAAAATGTTTAATTTCATATGCAATTAATAATAAACACGTTCCAATTTCGTATCTAGTTCGATGTGTAAATTATAATAATAAAAATGCTGACTTATTTCAAAATTATTTTCAAAACTTTGAACTAGAGAGACTAAAATTGGAATAAAAATATTTTTTTAATGTACATTTAAATAATTAAATAATATTAATTGTTATTGTATATTGTTTATTCTGTGATAATATAAATGTAAATGCAAACGAAAAATAAAGAGATTGACTAAGAACATGTGGTAGTTTACTTTACAAAATTATCTCTGAAATGAGATTCATGAAAACCATCTTGTGGTATTAATTATACAATTCATCTGTGAAATATATTCATGGTCCTTCGAGCCGGAGTTTAAAATTTTTGAAAAACCTATGGAAGAAGCAAACTTCAACATGAAGAAAAACAAGAAAATGAAGTCTTTCTGCCAACCTCAATAACAAATTCGACTACCATACAACCAAGGTACTTCCGTTCCATTGAAGTTTTTAATACTCAAACCCAAGAAGCATTCAACGTTCGATTGCAGTTCTCCATACTAAAATCCAAGAAGCACTAATGCTTTAATAACAAATCGAAGCTCGTATCAAGCGAATTCGACAACTATACAACCAAGGGACTTACGCCCGCTTGAAGTTCTACATACTCAAACCTAAGAAGCACCAATGCTTTAAAAACAAATCGAAGCTCGTATCAAGCGAATTCGACAACTATACAACCAAGGGACTTCCATTCGATTGAAGTTCTCCATACTCAAACCCAAGAAGCATCAACGCTTTAGACGGATAACTTAAATTCCATAATTTCCGAAGAAAATGCCGTTCAAGATGAGCTGCATAAGAAAATCTGGAAGAAAATCAAGAACCCCAACTATATATCAAATTCCATCACAGCCGCTATTGTGTTACCTACACTAATAGTTTAATGGGTTCCCTACAAACAAAATCTGCCACTATCTCCGCCTTGGCCCAACAGCATCGCCGAATCACGCAGAGATCGAACTCCAGAGACTAGCGTCAGTCAGGAACGAAAATCCTCGTGAGTTAAGATGAGAGTCCCCAGTATGTTCAGATTTGAACATTTTTCTTTATATTCACCAATTACATTAACATCCTGTATATGAAATTATTTATTTATTGAATTAAAATGTTTAATTTCATATGCAATTAATAATAAACACGTTCCAATTTCGTATCTAGTTCGATGTGTAAATTATAATAATAAAAATGCTGACTTATTTCAAAATTATTTTCAAAACATTGAACTAGAGAGACTAAAATTGGAATAAAAATATTTTTATAATGTACATTTAAATAATTAAATAATATTAATTGTTATTGTATATTGTTTATTCTGTGATAATATAAATGTAAATGCAAACGAAAAATAAAGAGATTGACTAAGAACATGTGGTAGTTTCCTTTACAAAATTATCTCTGAAATGAGATTCATGAAAACCATCTTGTAGTATTAATTACAACAATTATCTTTGAAATTTATTCACCCAATATATTTTTTACTATGGCGATTCCAAATATACTGTACCTTAATATTTGATTAAGCTGTTTTACGCTATTCAAGAATAAAATTGCTTTGAATTTACATTACCTTGATCTAGGTTGATGGATAATATATTTGTAATTTAAGGTAAATTTGATTTTCCCCCCTGACATAGGCCTTATTGAACAATTAAAAAACTCTGAAATAAGTGGAGAAATGGTTGATCTGGCAACAATGTAAATAATTAACTTTATGATGACAAACACTAGGTGGCTGCTACGTAACCGCCACTTTGAAGTGGCGAAAAATATTTTGGATTAGTTTCAGCTACCACTTATTTGATGAAAGAAACTACAAAGTGACATATTTTTAGTTTATGCAACTTTAAAGTTTTTTTCCTGAAGCAGACATATTTGTAACCATTTTTAAGATCGCCATTATGAGAAAAAAAAAGGTTATCTTTAATTTTTTTTTTCATTCGAATAGCTTTAATGCAATAAAATTCAAATATATTTAATGATTTTAATTAACCAAGATTGATAAAAAATACTGTTTAAGGAATCTAAATGAATAATTTCGAAGATGAAAAATTTACAGATTTTAACTCTTTAATTAAATATAGAGTAATCCAATGGGGCGTGCCCATATTTCGAGTTACAACACCTATATTTGACAGTAAACTTCCAATCGTTCCAACTTTTTGCCTATCAGAATTCCTGAATCAATATTTTTATAACACCTTTTTATTATTAATTGAAATCAAGTACCTATATCACACAAGTACAGAGCTATTACTAATATAGATATATCATAAGGTAATGCATTACACATGTGCGATACCGTAATAAAACACTAAACAATTGGAAAAAAGTAGGTATAGAGGGTATCGAAATTTATTTCAACTCAACTTTAACAACAATTATACAACTGATAACATTAACATGTAACGTCTATCATAAAACTGCCCCTCTGACGTCAGTTCATCGACTTATATAGCTTGCTTCGACCTTCTAGAACCTTCTCAAACAATTCGGACTTTTCTTTGACAGGGAATGACATTTCGAGACATTTCTGGATTATTCTATCTTCTTTATTTACTCGTACCTTTACTTATGACGACCGCAGCATGCTACAGGGTGCTGCGGAACATTGCTCCCTCCTCTCTAGTTATTCGCCCCGAATAACTTGATTACTGGGACCTGGCTGAAGCCAATGGGGAGGATCTGGACCATAGTATGGGGCTATCTTTCCACTGTGAACTACGTTGGATTTACCTCCAGCTGATAGTTGACTGCGGCAGATCTCGTTGTTACGATAATTTTTGCGATGCTGTATATGAAACTGCAAAAATTTTAGGTTTAGTAAAAACAATTAACAGCCACTCAAATTCTAATCATAAGAATAAACCTTGGTTTGACAGTGTATGTGTTGATGCAAAAAAAAAACAACTTAAAACCGTGCTAAAAAATGCAAAAGAAAATAATTTTTCTGATCATACTAAAAAACAGTATATTGAAACTAAATATAAATACAAAAAACTTATTTCAACTAAAAAAAAAAGTATGTCATAATGAAAGCATACCTAAACTCTCCAGTTTATCAAATGCTAAAGATTTTTCGCAGTGTTACAAAAATAAAAGCTGTTCCATCTCATGTTTGAGATGCATTTTACATGGAAATGTATCCAACTCAAATAAATACCGATATTTATTTTTTTGATGTTCGTCATCCATACCTTGATGATCCCATCACAACCGAGGAAATCTACAATGTACTTAATATCTGTAAAAATAATAAAGCTTCTATTAGCGATGGTATCACGTACGAATGTTTTAAAAACCTCCCCCATAATTGGATTTTATATCTAATTACATTTTACAATCGCATATTTGAAAATGGTACCACCCCTACTTCCTGGTCTAATATTATGCTATTTATGTTGCATAAGAGCGGGCCTGCAGATGATCCAACAAATTACAGAGGTATAGCACTTGTTAACTGTTGTGCAAAAATATTTATGCATATTTTTCTAGATAGGTATAAAGGTTTAGTGTCCGTTGGTGTAGTTTATTCTTACACTAGTGGGACGAACAAAAGAACCTATTGTGATGTTTACAGTACTTCTTGTGGACACTTTATTTCGTTGTGTTTACATAATTGATAGGTTAAATAGGTAAGTAACAAGTTTTGCAAGGTTTTGATTTCCCCTAATAACTTCTCATGAACGCTGCATTTACGTTGTACAGCAATGTTTTTACATTTTCTTAAAACAACATCGCCAAAAGGCTTGGCAACATTATGTAATATATTGTATAATTTTTATTTGCAATTAAAAGTTATTCCAAAGAAAAATATTTAATTGGCGTAAATTCGTAGATTTGCATTATATTATGAAAATTTATCGCACAACCCTGCTCTGAAAACACGTGATATCTGTTTGGAGTTATTATTATTCCTGTTGATTAAACTAGCTATTATACGACCTTAAGGTGGATTAGTTAATGTAATTATTTTTTTGGTTGCTGACTATTAAAGAAAATATTATTATTTTCATAGACTGCTGCATCAGCATCATATTAAAATCATATATTTGGTTAACATGGGGACGAAAACATCGATTTCAATAAACACTTCTGCTAAACTTTGTATCAACATTAATTAATTTTCAAGGCTTTAATGGTCCGGTGGATATGTCAATAGAGGAAACAACTCCAAATTTGGTTGAATGCAAAATCCTTTCTTTGCGAATTTTAATTAAAATTATCAATTTAATTATACAAACAATGCAGTAATAGTTAGGTAAAGCTACATACAACAGTAATTTAATTAGTTTCTACCTAACTGCCAAAAAATTAATTTAGCAACATTCCAGGTATGTGGGTACAAAACTTGTTTAGTAAACTAAACAACAACGTTTCGCATTTGATAATGACTAAAATAAATTCGAAAACAACAAAGTATTTGTTCAAACAAAACATTTAAAAATGCGTTGAGTATAATATTAATTTGTGTGTATCAACTCGAGAATATGTGCACAAAAATAATAGAATAAAATCAATCAAATCAAGTAACATTTCAATCTGATTATAAGTATTATTACCCAATACTCTACAGTGTGCTTAGGTCGTCATAAGTAAAGGCGTTAGTAATAGAAGCGAGAATATTCGAAAAAAATATCTAAAAATGTTATTTCATGTCAAGAGACATCTGGACGTTTCGGAAAGGTTAAAGAGAGCCAATATAAGTCGATAATCCTTACGTGAGATATAAAATAAAAGTTACCTAAGCGTTCATTTATGGTTAATACTAGATCCACTGCATACGAAAGAGATATGGATACTTTAGGCACACGCCTGGTTTTTAAAGGTAAAAAAGAGAGCAAGGCGAGAAGAACAAAAGAAAAGGAACAGGAAGAAGAGGAGGAAATTATGAATGACTTGCAACAAATTGGCTTGAAACAAAAAGTAAGTCAGCTTAACAGTCAAATAGATCTCTTAGCACAATTTAAAATAACGAGAAAAGGATAGAGTAGATTTGAAAAGGCAAATTAGAATTGAACTGTTAATTTAGAAAAAAGAATTCGTAGCCTAGCTTCAGCAAGCAACAGTGAAACTGAAAACACTACCTCGTCCTTATCTTAAACCGGACCAAGCCGTATACAAAACCCAATTTCACAAAGCCTTACTATAAAGATCACTAAGCCACCCATATTTGATGATCAGGTAAAAAGGAAACGTATCGACTCCAATTTGAAACTGCAGCTAGAGCCAATGGCTAGACTGAAAAAGAGATGGCGGCTTCATTGATAGTGTCGGTGCGATGACACGCAGCATGCGAGGACAGGTAGCAACCATTTTACAGTAACTCCCTCAAAGGGAACCAAGTTATTCGTTACTCTTCTTAGCCCTCGTATGGCCAGCAGCATTTGAAACGGGTATTCCAAGCCAGCTAAAGGTTCGTAGTCAGAATCATATTGAAAGTCTACAGGAATTCAAGGCTGATATAAAAAAATTGATTCATCTGGCAGTCACAAGCGCCAAAGATTTCCAAGAACAAATTGGTATACAGGCATTTGTTAAAGAACAAGATGTGGAAATGCGGCAAACGCCTCGGCTACACCATCACAAGACGCTGAGGGAGAAACTGATTAGAGCCCCGGAATATGAAGCAGTAAAACTCATATCTAGATCTTTTTGCGCAAAAGTGAAAGAAATTAGATTCCAGGAAAGTGAAGAGGTGAGTACTAATAATATTCTTTAACCTACCATCTCACAAGTCCTAAATATCACAAAAAAATACAGCTCCGAACAATATTAATTTAAGAAATTGTAAGTACGGTAAAGACTGGTGGAAAGTCTATAGTTTGTTTTACTTTTAATGCATAATATTTTAATAAGTGATATTTAATGAATATTTAAAGGTTATGGACTTTTTACAATTTTTTATAGTTTTTAAAAGGTAAAACCCAAAATACACTCTTTTATTTGTGTCCTAATTATTTAAGGACACTTTTTTTAAGATTTAAAAATGTACTGTGCTAATTCGAAACATACGTTTTATTAAACGTATTTGTTAAAATTAAGAGATATAAATTTAAAGTGACGTCTTGTATTACTTCGAAAAATCGTCTTCTAACATAAGAAAAAAATTAAGTTGGGTCTTAAGAATAAAGCTTTAATATTTTGCATTAGGATTATCGCAACGTGCAACGTCTCAGCACACAACTCTGACAGCCAATAAAAAACTGATGCCGCATTGAGGCATCCTGTCACTCAACGAACTTGGGCCACGACAGCTTCTTCATTTCACTTATTAGCACTTTTTGTGCACGTTGTGCTATGGGTGCTCTGCACCCAGTTTAAAACTGCTCTGGGTGCTTGCGCACCCAGAGCCCCGGGGATTCGGCGCCTATGGATATCAATCACATCACGAATTAAACCATTTTACATAATTAGTTTTTATTTATGTTTTTTTGTAGTAATAATACCAGTATTTATAATGTCAAATCTAATAAAAAAATAGCGTATTCGTAGGTAACTGATCTTTAAAAATCTCGCGTATTTAAGACCTTAATATCACACTCATACTTTACTATAACTAATCAGATTTTAAAAAATGTAATTTCAATCTTCTAGGAGTGCTCAGCTCTCTAAACATAAACTAGTAACGACTTTTTTATTCATACGTAAAGTGTAAACTGTACATTTATGTATGTTACTTTTCAATTTATACAGCATTGACGTTGTGTCAGTTGCAGTTAGTTCCATCATTTTGTTTTATGTAACGTTCGCTTTGACATTAAAATTGAAACAAAAGGAAATAGTAGGTCTCGTTAAATATACTGCGACATTTCCCGTATAAAAAAATTCTATAAACAACAACATGAAAGCACTTATCTTTTTGTTTTTTATTAGGATGTAACTTAGTAGGATTTATTGGTAGCTGCGAAGCCTAGTAAATAAAATTTTTAAATGTATACATGGTTGACACATTTTTACGAGTATTGTTATGGTAGAGTTGATGATGGTCCTTCAGAAAGTAAACTTCTTATTGGAAATTTGATTTAAATAAATTAAGCAGATGGGAGAATCAAGTAATTCCATTTTTATAATATAAACAAGAAATAAACTTCATTTTATTTATTTCATAAAAACCATTATTAATATCGTCGTCTTTTTTCATTAGTTTAATTTAACTTAGCCAGCTTTCCCTACTTAATCGACCATCGACAACGTTCTGAAAATTATCTAAAAATGTATGTAGTTTACATGACATGGCAGAAAGTTTTTTAACAACAAACTTCTCTCAATCGACATAATAAAGTTGAACATGGTCAAATAGAAATCGTCATGTTATATGAAGCAGAAAAGTTTAACAACAAATATTTGGAAAGATCCAACACCTGTTTAAGATAATTATTGCTAAGGAATTGGAAACCATATTGAAACTTGGCATTTAATTTAATTACGTTATATCTAAACCTGCATTCCTAACTATTAAAATAATAGTTTTTTTTTTATTAATTCATTTAACTTTTAAAATAGTGGGTAGTTAATGTTCCCTAACTATTTATAAAAATAGAAGTGTACTTTTTAAGGAAAATCAATAACTATTGACAGAAATAAAAAAAAAACGTACTAATAAGTTTTCTGGCTCACACAAAATATATGGAAGCTGTATTAGTCAAATAATTTTAAACGACGTAGATGGCATTTGGAAAGCAACATTTATTAAAACCTATTATGGGCATGTAAAGAATCCAAAGCATGTTAACATATCAAGACAAAATATAAAGTGATATTGCAACAAAGTTATCTGTTGGTATTCCAAACAAAAGATACAATTTTTTTTTAATTCTAATGATCATATTTTATACATAACTAATTTTCTGAATACTGGATAATATCCTAGATAATATAGGGGCAGATACACCAAACATAAAAAAGATCAGATTTGATAATATCTTTTACATTAAGAGGTCTTATCATAATAATTCTAGTGATGGTTGGAGACTTAAAGAAGACGCAACTATGTGGGGTGATGAATAACATACAAAACCTGGTACATTCGTACTCTAAACCTGACAACTCCATTCTTCTGTATAGACTTCTAAGAGAAAGTCAAAAAATTTAAATATAAGGGATGTTTGGAAAAAATATTGTGACCATTGATGGTACTCATGGTCTTAACCCTTACGGCAATAGTGCTAGATGAATATGGCCATGCATGTGTTCAAATAAAAATAATACATTGTTTTAAGTCCCAATATTTCTATATCTGGGCTGCTCAGATGGTAAGACCTAAATAGTAAATTTTAAATGCACCTATTTTATGTGATATTGGATTGTTTGACAAATAGTTCAGAATTATCCCTGAGTTGTTGGGTTCGTTATACAACGTTTTTAATTTTCCTTAATTTTGTCTTAAAACAAGAGTGTATAAGTAAGGAAATAGTACTAGATGTATTTAATTCCTTTTGGAATCCGAAATTTTTTTTTCAATAAAGTATATTTTTACAAAAGTATATGGTTAAATATTTCGTTCCAAAACGATTGAGACATACGTTATTTTCAGTTTTCGTCAGGTTTTAAAAGTAATATAAAACTTACTTGTGATTTCACCCTGTGTCGTTTTTAAAAACGAAACAAAAGTAAACATCAACAGCATATATCTTTCTTGTATACCAACAATATTCGCCAGCAGAATGCGAAAAGTAGAATACTGACAAGAAATCCTCGGGGAGCGATTTTCAAATATCTTCCTTCTACCACAACATAAACATACGACTGCATATTCCCACTTCCACTGAATATTTTACCTCTGCGTCTCTGATTACAAAGTGAACACTAAGGAAGCGCCATATAACTTCTCGTGCCACTACGGCTTTAATTATGCAGGCCCACATGCTCAGGTCCTTATTACTTATTTATGAACTACCATGCAAACTACTCTTCCTAAATCCTTTCCTCCCCTATAATGGATCTACGCGAGATCTGAATATTTATTTTCACCTAATCACATACGTTATTTACTGTGCTAAATGTAGATTCAATTTGCTGTGCTTTCATTTATTTACTATGCATTTATTGTAGGTATGCTTTCTATGATTTCGGGTTTCTAAATTGGCGCAGTCATAGGATTTATAATTTTGGAGATGTATTGTTTATTTTATTTGTTGTTAAGTAGTATTGATGATTGAGCTAATAAAATTTGTGCAGTATTAGTACTTTAATATATTTGAGCCCCGATGAACTTGGGAGTTCACATCGCATAAACTAGAGTTCTAACGCGTAATAAAAATTTTCTATTTTGTCGCAATCAACTTTGTCAAATAAATTATATTCAATAATTGATTTCTGTTTTTCAGGATTGCAAATTTCGTATTTACCGATTTCTTGTTTATAAATCCATGTATCCATATATCTACGTATACTGTTTTCTATTCGGGAATTCAGTTCTTGATATATTATTTGCCGACATGTTTTTTACATAGAAATGCCCGTTTTTAAGACTTTATTTTTCATTATAAACGCATTCCATATAGGTCTGTATATCTTGTTTGTTTTTCGTACATTCACATACAAAAAATTAATATAATTTTGACCAATTTGTTATTTACCTTAATTGCAATCCACGTTGCTTACCGTGCATAAAATGCAGACTAAAATTTTTATGTTCGTTCCGTAGGCAAAAAGTCGTTTCTTCATTTATTTTTTTTTAGTTTTGTACGTGGAAAGCGCCAGAGAGATATTCATAAGCCGAAAGAATGATTAATGAGCAGTTATCTCGTTCCGCAAACTCTCTCCATTTTTTTCTCATTTGTCTTTATTCCATGCCTGTTCTGTCCTGGGATGGTTGAGCTCCGGACAGTTCGTTACTGGGTCAAATCGTCTACGGCGTGATCCATAACTAAACGGCCGCAGAGTAATTTGATGAACTAAGGAATAAATCAATTTTTTCAATTAATATTAATTTCAACAAAGTAATGTATTTTATCGAATGCTTCAATTTAGTATGAGGTTCTAATGAACGTATATATTTTAAAGGTTTGTAGTACACTCTTTAAATTTAATATTACAGGTGAGGTGAGATAAGCTAAACCTTTCGATGAAATGGCAATTTTTCAAAATAAAAATAAAAAAACGCGTTTGTTACTTACTTTTGGGTAACCTTATTAATTAAAATGTGAGAATACTTTCAATATGAAAGGAAAAATGAAATATTTTAGCAATAATTGAATTTAAGTATACAGGGTGATTCATAACTATTGGGACATAATCTAAGGTCAGATTATTTGGAGCAAAATATGGTGATAGGGCCAAATATTGTTGTGGAATAAGATACAGGGTGATAAATAATAATAATAATAGTAATAATAATAGACTATAATCAAACAGCAAAAATAATTCACTGTCAAGAAATTAAATGTACCAAACACAATTATCTGACACTCCAAAGCACACTTTTCATATGTGAAATATTTTTTTAACTCCCTATTTGAGACTTGTGAGCTGCTCAATTGCGTTTTTCTCGAAAACAGGTAAAATTATCGTGTTTAAACAAGCGTACCAATATTACGTAGAAATGACGTTTACATTATATTTTCTAATCAAAAGAACTAAAAAGTTTTGTCAAAAAAAGCTACCACTTAATTTCATCGTTAGTAATCATTCAAGTGGCGCCCCCCGTAACAAAATAAGAAATTATACATAAAATATTATCCCCTGTCCAAAGATATGGCTTTGTGCCGATTTTGATAACAATTCATTAATATACAGTGACATTATAAAAAATTCATCTTTAACACCCTGTATCTTATTCCACAGCAATATTTTATTGAGGTATATTTGGCCCTGTCATCATATTTTTGTACAAATAACCTGCCCTTAGCCTATGTCCCAATAGTTATGAATCACCCTGTATACCTTAACAAACATTTCGAAATTTACTTTTTAAGTAATCAAACTACAAATGTAAACTAAATTTACAAAACGTGTCTATAAATCTTTAAAAAACTTACAAAGGGATATAGAATAAACAATATTGTATTTCTATATTCTATATTTTCATTTAAGCTTTTATACTTTAACCTCAAATAAAATATTTTTTTAGTTATTAGTTATTATAAATAAATGGTAAAATAATTAATTTTTTTAACAGCTATCAAAATGTCAGTAAAAGAATCTGAAACTTATCATGTGAGAAATGACAGTCGATTATCACCAAAATCGGTAAAAGCATAAATAAATGTTATCCACAATTTTCTTTTTTTTTTTAATTCTGAGTGAATTTTAAACATTTTCAGTAATAATTAATTGATTCAATTTTTCATTATAGAGAGCGAGTTTGTCAGTGCAAAACGATTCTGTTTCGCAAGCAAACGATGGTAGTGTTAATTCATCAAATAATGGTGCGAATAGTCTGAGTGATGAGAATATAGTTCTTGATGAGACTTTTCGTACTTCGGAAATCGAATTCAACAATTGAAGAAAATATTGTTCAAGATTACTCTAATTATATTTTAGATGAAAAGACTGGATTATTTGTTGAACACAACAACGAAATTAGTCGTCTTTCTGAAAGATATAGTAGTTTTTCATTAAGCTCCACTCAATGTTCACGAGAAATTAGTTCACTAAGTTCAGCTGATTGTAATTACATGAGTAAAAAATTAGATGAAACTTCTGGGCAAATTCAAAGAAAAAAACAAAAAAAAAGGACAAGGAAACCCAGAAAAGTGGGAAGCAAATAAAATGAAACGAGCTCGACTAAGTGGGAAGTCATACTATAATAAACAACACGTAAAGAATAAAATGGTAGGATTGAAAAAAATGGAGAAACGTCAACTCAAACCTCCATGCGATTCCAAAAAGTGTGAGAAAAGTCAGTTTTTTCAATGTAATGTAATTAAAAAGGCACAGAGAGAAGAAATTTTTAATTCGTTTTGGAAAAACTTGGATTGGAAAGAACGTAAAGCAGTGATAATAAATCTTGTTGAAAAATCTTCTGTAGCTCGTCGAACACAAAAAAGTGACAAGTCTCGGCGTAATGCATCAATTAAATATTATTTGAAAATTGATAACCAGAATGTCCGAGTGTGCAAAAAAATGTTTTTAAATACCTTTTGTTTAGGTGAATGGACTGTACTCAATTGGATAAACAAAAATAATGGAATCGGTATTGTTCAAAAAGGAGTTATAACTAAGAAGACTTTCAAAATTGACGTAAAAAAAATGAACATGTCAAGACATTTTTAACTTGCCAAAAATGGAATCTCATTATTGTCGCCAAAAAAACAGAGAAACAATATCTTGATTTAATTTATACGTCATTCAAGGATGTTTATAAAAATTTTTCGCAATATATTACTGATAATAATATACCATCTAATGAAACAGCTTCATATTTAACATTTTTAAAAATAACTCATTCATGAAATATTGGGTTATATCAAACTAAGAAGAATCAGTGTGACTTGTGTTTTAGTTTTAAAAATAATAATATTTCTCAAGAAACTTATAATTCTCATATTGAAAATAAAAATAAAGCTAGAAAAGAAAAAGACGACGATAAAAAAAGAGCTGAACGTAATGAAATTAACGCATATACTTTAGACGTTCAAGCTGTTCAACTTGTCCCATTTATAATTTGAAGAATTCCGAAGTCTACTGCTACGTGTGGCATGAAGGTGAAGGCGGCTTGGAGTCCAATATTTTTGCCTCATGTATTTCTAATTTTTTAGAGAATTAAGTTGATTTAAAGATTCCTACTGTACTTTTTACTGATGGTTGTTGTGCTCAAAATCGTAATGTTAATTTAGCTAATTTGTTGCAACTAATAGCGATAAAATTTGAGACAACAATCTATCAGAAATATTTAACTGTTGGTCACACATAAATGGAATGTGACTCTGTTCATTCATCTATTGAAAGAAAAAAGAGAAACAAGGAACTTTACGTGCCAGCAGATTTTATTCGCATTATTAAAGAAGCAAGAACAAATCCAGAGCCATATAAAGTTATTTATGTTGATCACGCTTTTTTTAAGGATTTCTCTAAAATAAATTTTTATAAATCGATTAGACCTGGTTTAAAAACAGGAGATCCACAAGTAACAGATTTAAAATATCTTAAATATGATTCAACTAGGGTATACTATAAATTAGATTACCAAAACGATTGGATTTTATTACCTCAAAAAAAGGAAAAGACAAAAGACCGATTTTCATTCCATCAAGGAAATTTAAAGATTTACAAAGTTTGAAAAGATTACTACCCCAAGATTATCATAATTTTTATGATTAATTGAAAGTCGAATCTAGTGTAGAAGAATAAGTAAAATAAATTGTAAGATTGTTTTTAATTATTTTCCATGTTATCCACCTGTTAATTTGTACATTATTTGATAAATTGTAAACATATTTTAACATAATTAGATATTAATTTTATGTTGAGTAAGAATAAAAAAAAATTGTTTTAATTACTTAATAAATATGAAATAACAATGAATTGAGAGCCTTGCATAACAAAATTTTTCTCCAATGATCATATAAAAAAAAATGTTTTTTGATTTAAAACGTCGTATATACAAAAAATTTACCGGGGTATTTGACGTGAAAACTCGTATCTAAATAAAATTGAGAATAGCAATTAAGCATAGATGCAGATAACAAAAATCATGTTTAATTCTTTTTTTTTTTTTTTTTTTTTTTTTGGAGTGAGGGTAGCCATATGTGAGTAGTAGGGATTAAGTGTAAAGGTTAAAGAAAAGGTCCTTTATTTCTCACAAGTCAATTTATTGGCGACCGGTTTCGAAGTTGTCACTTCATCATCAGGCACACCTTGACTAATTCCATAAAGGAAGCGCTACAAAAAGTTTAACAGAACGAGTTAAAAAAGTCATGTGTAATAAGTATTTTTTAAAAAAAATTTTAATGTAGGTTAGGTTAAACCACCAGATGTCTTTTTGAATAAAATAATTAATTAAAACACATTTAAGACAATTATCAACTAAACAACACAAAATAGTTTTACAAGCACAAACAGTTTAAAATTTTTAAGGAAATAATGTTAATTACTAAAAGTAAAACTTTTTTACTTTTTACTTTCCGTAATTAACATTATTTCCTTAAAAATTTTAAACTGTTTGTGCTTGTAAAACTATTTTGTGTTGTTTAGTTAATAATTGTCTTAAATGTGTTTTAATTAATTATTTTATTCAAAAAGACATCTGGTGGTTTAACCTAACCTACATTAAAAATTTTTTTAAAAAATACTTATTACACATGACTTTTTTAACTCGTTCTGTTAAACTTTTTGTAGCGCTTCCTTTATGGAATTAGTCAAGGTGTGCCTGATGATGAAGTGACAACTTCGAAACCGGTCGCCAATAAATTGACTTGTGAGAAATAAAGGACCTTTTCTTTAACCTTTACACTTTATGTTTAATTCTTTTAAAGTGATAAATAATTTACAGTTTATTATAACTTTTTGAAACAGTTAAGTAACTCTAAACGTTTTTATCGATTTTCCAAAAATTACGATTTTGTAGATACTAGGTTAACACAGAAAGGGGACGATATGTATACAAAAAAATATTATTTTAGGAGTAGGTCAGCTGCTGCAGAAAAAAATAAGTTAGACTCACCTGAGGATGTTGGTTGACCTTAAGGAGTTAGTCTTTTTTTCAACGGTTAGTATCCTAGATCCACAATAAAGTGTTAGTTGATCCCACGCTCAATTCTATATGGATTACTAACAATGATCCTTGTTCTTTCAAGCTTAAGAATCCGAAAAATCGAATGATTTCAATAGCACATGCTACAATCAGGTTTGCTTTTCAGAAGGACAGTAGAAAATGTGTTCAAAAAACTAGGAAGGAAATCCTTAAGAAAATTTGGTTAGTCACTGAGAGGTCTTTTACTAATTGGATGCAACTGAATAGGGTATAAATCTGTTCATTTGGTTGGCTAGATTCCCAAAGAGGTCAGAAAAGAAGAATTATATTGCGAATTTACTTTATTGACAAATAAATCAACAAGAGTATAAAAATAACAAATATTTATTATAGGTTACGGGCCAGCTAAACGGATATATCCAATAAATATTACTATACTTTACTAGTACTAAACAGATTGGCGAAGGTGAGCAATTAAAATATTTTCAACTCGTTATAAAACATATTTTAAGACTTACGCTTTGACTTTACAGTGACAGTACGAACAATATCGAAATCTATTGGAAAATTTTAATTCGAAAATTAAATCGAGATTTTCAATTCGTACTTTTTCCTTTTGCGGCGTCCAATTTGCCGGCGATTGAAAGTCGGAGTCCTTCAATTGGAAAACTAATTTAATCAGTAATCCCATATCCTATCAATGGCATTAGATTATGCAACGGGTGCATGGCAATAAAGGAATTTTATGGACCGGCATTTTGTGACCGAGCCAAATTTTCCACGAACAATAATGCAATGAAGGAATAGCTGGGTGCGAATTGAACCAAATATCCGGATGAAAAATCTTGTTGGATCAGAAAGCTAAGATTAAATTTTCGTTTGGCATAAAAGGTTACGTTATCTGTCAAAGGTATAAAAGAAGATACTAAAATTAAAATAGAAAGAGGTATTCATTTTTATGTCCCAACTAGCAAAGTTACTTTATAATTTCTAGTTTACAGTTACACTTTGGAAATTATATATTTCATTTTGATATAATTTTAATTGCAGACATCAATATTTTGTTTCCTAAAATATAATGGACCTTGCCTGCCTGCTATTCTACAATTTCACATTACTCATGCGCGAAAAAGCACGAGAATTGTTGGGTTGGCTACGATGATTACTTCATGTTAATTTAACTGTCACCGAGTCTATTATAGTAGCGCCTAAGACTAGAGATAAGGAGGCGAATCGGCATATCCAAATTACGGTCCCAAAAAACGCACGCTAATTGAGCTTTTATAATTAACCACATGGGCGCTGGTACTGCTTACGGTGTTCAAAATACATGGCTTCTTATGGGATTTATACTTAATTTTGTCAATATAATAAAAATAAACTTGTTTATAGCTAAATAAAGCACAAAACATAATGTTGTATTTATTTCCAAATAAGTCTTGCATGTTTTAATTAATAAATTATTTAATTTTATCAATATAAAATACAAATAAGGTAGGTATGATCAAATTTGAAAAGGTTTGTTAAATGATGAAATTTTGTGGAAATTTTTTTTGATGAACCTTTAGTTTTAAGAGCAAAATAAAACACAGTTAACAGATTTTTTATTGTTGTAATACAAGTATAAAGGGAGATTTGGGAATGTACATGGTATAACCTCATCCTCTAATTTCAGCTTTCCCCTTTTTATTTTGCTAACAGTACCATCAGTAAAAACTAGTGATGCCGCGAGATAAGACGAGAGAGTGGCCTCTCTCGTCTCGTCTCGTAGGGCGAGAGAAAACTGTTCTCTCGTCTCAATGAGAAGGCGCTTTTCTCGCTCGAGAGAGCCTTTCTCTCGTCTTGTCTCCTTTAGTCTCGTTTCTATCGTGATAAAACAATATCAAATTTAAATTTGAAAAAGACGAAACATGAAAAAAACGCTAAAATTTGTAGGACAAAAACAAAGATTTTTTTAAGTAATTTTCGCATTAGTACCCAAATTTGGCAATAAGAAACACTAATGTCTCTCTGTCTGTTCGTCTGTGACAGTCGTTTTACAATTGAAATTTGAAGTAATAAGTAGCCAAGATTAGGTGTTAACTAAAAACGAAAGTACTTTGTCTTGTGAGTCAGTTGGAAAGGGGAAGAAGAGGTTAAATTAGAAGTTAGAATTTTTCTAATGCAATCCTGCGATGTCAAATGAAAACATTTTGTAGTATATTTTCAAAATGCAAGAAGATAAAGACATAAAACAAAAACGATGTGAAATTAGAGAAAAATGATATTTTTATTATAATGAGATCCACTTTACTTGAGACGTAATATAGAGGGCGTTACTATCTTTAAATTTTCTAATGGAAAGTAAAGTCATGTAATACCTCATTTGATAGATATTTTAATTATATTTACGTCCAAGCAAACATTTTTAATTTTTACAAAAATTATATTCTTGATAATCCTCGTGTGCCGCAATATTCCTACAAATGTTAGATAATGTTAGAAGATAATTTTTTAATAAGTTAATACAAGAGTTATCAAGAATGTAACTTATTAGTAAAGGCCCAGAACATGGCTGTATAAGAACAAATTACCAGCTACAAAAAATTGCTATTTGTGCAGTGTTAAATTCCTCTAACAGTAAAAAATTACTTATATTTATAAAAGATACTGACATTTACTCTGAACTAGCCAAAATGTTAAATATCCATTATATACTACTGCAAAAAACAGCATTTATAAGGTATTATACCTCCGGTAATGATCCTTTAAGGGTGAAGCGGTAAATAAAAAAAAAAGAATTTAACCAACTTTATGAATTTATTTAATGTAATTTCTGTAAAAACATAAAAACCTAAATCTGTTTACATGAACGTAAAAATATAGAAAATATCTTTCAAATGAGGTATCACATGACCCTACTTTCTACTAGAAAATATAAAGCTAGTAACTCTTTTTATCTTACGTGTTTTAAGTAAAGTGCATCTCGTTATAACAAAAATATAATATCTCTTGAGTTTTACCTCGTTTTTGGTTTGTCATTATCTTTTTTTATTTAGAAATAGAGGAAGGTATAATTTTCGTCTTAACTGTATATAATACATTCGTTTGTATTACCTTTTCTTTGACAGTTTTCCGAAAAAACACTTATACATTTTCAACTTATCTTCAAAAGTAACCTCAGAGAAGCAGAATGGATTAAATATAAGAAATGTTTGTATAGATTTTAAATAAATTAAATTAGAAATATTTTTTCTTATAAATCACTGTTTATAAAATCCTAATAACACAAGTATCATTTGTTACCATTTAATATATATAGAGTAGGTGTGTTACAGTTAACTCTTTGACTATCTCGAAATCTAATATGTTAGAATTTTAAGTTACGATAAGTAATTGAAAATTTTAAATAAGCAAAGAGAAATTCTCGTCGAGATATGACACTCTCTTGTCTCGTCTCGTCTCGAATCTGTTTTCGAGAGAAAATGTCTCTCTCGTCTCGTTTGAGACGAGACAAGACGAGACGAGAGACGAGAATCTCTCGTCTTGCGGCATCACTAGTAAAAACAGTTTTATAATATTTGATAATATCTTCTAAAAAGTATATAACAGCATCATCTCTAGAAAGTGCTTTATCGGCACTAGGAACGATATATATGCTGCCACTGTTCTAAGCGTTTATAGTATCCTATAAAAACATTTACAATGACATAATTGGGGTTCAACAAAAAACTAACAGTAGCAACACTATATCTAACATAAAAACTCTATAAAAAATAAATTTTCTTTTCTAGTAAGTTAAATTTAATGCATAATTATTGTTGTTTGTAAGTCAGCATCTATAACTGGAAAATTTTATATTATAGAAACTTATAATAAAATAAACTACACTTTGTAAGATACATAGTGTGACTACTCTACAATATATATTATATTTAGACATGAATACATTATTTTACTTACATTAAAAAGACATTGAATTGATTTTTTCTTGTGTTTTCTTTAGTTTTACTTTTGATTTGTATCCTGTTTTACAATCTGGAAGGATGCAAATCTTGCTTCGATGTTTTTTGTCACTCATGTTACTTGTACACAGGTACTTTTTTCACATTATTTTGATTTTTTTCACCAATTTTTTAAAAAATAACTTAATTTTACATTTACTTACATAGAAAATTGATGCCGCTGTTATTCGACATGCCAACTACAGTCAATTTTGCGAACTTTATATAAAGAAGGACGGAAATTTGAAATGGCCGATTCGCCTCCTTCTCTCTAGTCTTCATAGTAGCTACCCATAGTTTTTTTGTTACACGTTTGCTGAATATAAATTTGTATTTGTACCATTAAACTTCGGTCTGCATTATACTAATTCGTAATTATAGGTTATAATTACAAATTACAAAATATGGCGACCGTGACAAGACACGGTGTTTATGGTATTAAAAAGCTGATAAAGGCGGCAGATCTACAAAGAATGTCTTTTGGGAATGTAAATAAAGCCTTCATGAATCAGTTTCCGCTGGGACAATATATTACCGAAGTTCAAGGGTATCTAAAGCTTTTTGAACAAAAAATTGAAGCAATTTCTGCACTCGACGAAAAGCTCTTCGATTTCCTGTTAGAAAATGCAGGATTCTCTGGCCAAAATGGCAAGGCCCGTATGGATACGCGAGCTATGGTACCCTCAGTCGATGCAATGTTCGATGAAATAGGCAAATCGGCTCTTAAACCACTTTCTTCTGTTAAGCTCATCATGTCGGGGTCACCACTTTAGGTGATTTAATAGGGCCGATCAAAACGATTACCGAAGGAAACGAAACGTATATTACTCAGAGAAGATCTGACAGTGACGTTCTGTTTTACTCCCGTTACTTTTTGTGAATCTGTAGATTTAAGTCTGCAGCAGTTACGAAGTGAGGAGGGCGATAGTCACTACAATAATATTAGAAGAGATTAACAAAGAATTGGGCATTAGAAGAACCAATAATTTAAACAATATCTTGGGGTTGAGACAGGCCAAGATACTTCTGGGTCAATTTAACCAGAAAAGATTGGAAGCCTGCATCTGCCTGAGCAAGAACAGGCTACGTATTGTAACAGGGATAGTTACCGGGGATTACCGACTAAAAGGACAACTAAGTAAACTGAGAGTAGTATAGGATAGTGAGTACAGATTCTGTGAGGAGGAGGACGAAACCTCTATTCACATCCTATCTGACTGTGTAGCACTCCAGAATCCAAGGGCACTATATCTAGGAGGATATCAAATAAAAGAAGGAGATTTACCTAACTTGAAGCCACTTTAAATCCTACACTTCCTTGAGAAAATAGGATTGGAAGGGTCGTTAAAGGCATTGAGACATTTCCTTAGTGCATTGGCGACAAAAAGGGGCACAATAGATCTTTTAGGTCGCAGTGTATTAACACCCCATTCTCAACATAACATAACATCCCTATGCAAATAATACACCTAAAAGTGACACTGGCTCCCCTACCAATACTATCAAACGCAAAAACAAAATGGCATTTCCGGATGTGTAATTGGAACTCAGAATAGGAACCATAAAGACAACAAATTTTGATAATTTTAAGCGGAAGTAGAATCTGCGAATGAGTAATCGAGATTATTAATAATTGGAGGTCAATTGTAATATAAATTAGTTTTTTTAATATTTTTACAGCAAAATATAAAGCATTTTGTACGAATATAAAATTGTTACATAAAATATAAAAAAAATTGTTATACAAGTATATTATTGTGGTATACTGCAATTTAATGTTTAAAAACATCTGCATAACACAAAACTATATAGAGTTATTATATATAAAACAAAAATCACATTGAAGGATCCCTTCAAATATATTAAAATTTAATTTTAAATGTAATTAATGTAGTAGTTGTACGGGAGTTCATACTTCAAAAAATTAAACAATATTTTCCAATATTCTTTCCTTAGAATATTGAATAACCAAACTTACATTTTAAAAAAGTATATTGACAAGAAAGAAAAAGAAGAGATTAAACATTTTTCCTTTAAAATCAGGTTAATTACAGTTCAAATTGGAACTTCTTTCAACTCGAAACTTTTTGTCTAATCTGATTAACATTTAATTATGTTTTTGAAAGTTTGCCGATACCGGAGTTCTAATAGGTCCCGCCTTTTGCGTCATTAATCATAAATCACTTGAAAAACCCATTAATTTGAATATTTAACTCTGTGACGCTCGCAATGTTGCCTGACTTCCATTCCATTTTCGTACCTTCAGAAGCAGAAGGTTACCTGAAGCATTTTCGTTTAAATGGAATATAATATGTGTGCATACAAAAACATTTAAAGATAATTGGATGAAAGGTAATTATAAAGAATTAACTTTCAAGATTGTGCTTTATTTATTATAAATATACTAATAAATTAAGGAATTTATGATGAACTGATCTTATCGTATGGCAATACTAGACTTTTAAGTAGCCCAAGAGCCTACCGCAAATTTTGACCGTCATCTGATAACGAAATGAAATATACCCCGAAGGCATGTAAAAACATTGTGATTTACAAAATGGCACCTGTGGCAATCTCTATCCTGAGCAAAGTGGTTAAAAAGAATTATTTTATATTTAAAAAATCACATAAAACATGACAGCGCTAATTTTGCTTGCCCTGAAAGTTTTCCAGATAATAACATATTCAAATATTTATTAAATATATTTACATTTTCTTCCTCTTGACATCGCACAAATATATCTATCTACGAACAATAGATAAAAATAATTAAAAATATGAATCAATTTTTGCTGATTTGAAAATTTATTTGTATACTTATTGTTGTGATTCATTTTTATAGGTTGTCATAAAAACGACAAAAATAATAAAAACGACAAAAATAGTACTATGATTATGGTTTAAAAAAATGATCTAGCGAGTTTATAATTGAGGGCCTTGGAATAAAGGGGGTATAAGTGATTTATTTTGCATTGGAGATAATAGCATATATGAATATTTAAAGTTGATGTTTGTTTGGTGCAAAACAGATTTAGGTGATATACACACAACCAAACTTATATGGAACAATCTATTATTTTTCATAATTTTTGAGATGTATGAACATTTTTTGTTTATGAATAAAACTCAGTCCTTACCAAAGACTTTTAAAGACAAATAACATAGCAATAAAAATAATTAATTAGTTGACAAAATAAACACAATGGTATTTTTTTGGTTTCTGAAACGAACTTAGATTTAAATTTTTAATAGCCGAAAAGCAAAATCAGAAAGAAAATTGATAATTTTAACAATCCGTGTTTTACTTATATTAAAAAATTTAGTTAGTAGGAGTTACATGAAAATAAAACGTAAAATCAAAATAAGGACTAAAAATTATAAAGATAGGCGAATGGATGTAAAATCCGCAGTCATAGAACCCCAAACAAGCAAACAATCCGTGTTATCACTTCTAACCCTAATGCAAGCTTTTATTTGCCTTGGCATGCTTCTTATTAAATTGTCAACATTGTCTTGGGGTATGTTTTCCCATTCTGCTAATGCTGCATCAATAAGCTTTGCGACATTTCCTGAATTGTTTCGATGAGCTCTAATCCTTCTCTTGAGCTGGTACGACAAGTGTTTAATAGGATTTAGGTCTAATGAACATGCAGGCCAGTCTAAAATTGTGACACCTTCTGTTTCAAGATATTCTGTAGCCACTGTGCTGGTATGGGGAGGTGCATTATCGTGCATAAAGACAAAATTATCCCCTGTTTCAGCTCTCCAAAGCCTTACGATTGGTTCTAACACTAAATCAAACGTATCACGGACCGGTTAAAGTTTTTTGACATGGTAACAATGGAGCTTTTGCTTCCAGCATAATATCTGCCCAAAACATTACAGTTCCTCATTGATATCTTGGGACACATCTGGCAGCGTGGAGACTCGCTCATCTTCCTTGAGCTCTAAGAACCCCAATTCGATGATAATCTGATCATAGGCCAATTCTAGTCTCATCGAAAAAAGAACATTTTGCCAATTCTCAATTGTCTAGTTTTGGTGTTGGAGGCACCAATTTAACCGGTCAATTTTATTTTTCCTAAATAACGGTGGGACCTGTTACTCTTTCCTACTATACAAACCTCGTGCGCAAAGTTTTTTTGTTAGGGTTTCAAATGAAACGTTCACACCTGTGGCTTCCAGAAGTTGTCGTTGTAGCTCTAGATAAGAATCACTGACATTTCGTCAAGTAAATTGGCACACAAAACGGTCCTGTTGTTTAGTTGTGACTCTTTGACTACTTTGTATGGGCCTGTTCTTGAGCGTTTCTAGTTTCAAGTACCTTTTATATGTTTTCAATACAACACCCTGGGTATCGCTTACTATCTCTGCTACCTCCCATTGGTGCATTCCCTGTTTAATAAAAGCAATAATTCTCACCCTCCTGCATATCTGTTAGTCCAATATAAAGCATTTTGTTGTTTTTTTGGACCGAAATAAAATTACCGGAGAATCGTGATTTTACTTCTGAACACAAAATTCACAAGATAATAAATCTCAACAGTTGTTTCTTCTTTATTATCATGTTTGTTAAGAACAAAAGGCCTTATCTTATAGTAAGTTACCAAATTTTTTCCTTACAAAACGTTTATTCAGAAATACACAGTGATTCCATATAAGTTTGGTTGTGTATATTGACCTAGTCTGCCATCTTTTGGTGAGTAGAAATACTATGTGAAGAATTCCTACAGTTTGATAAGAGCAAAACAGATACAAGCGTCACTTGTACCCTATTTATTCCAAAATGTACTTATATCCCTTTTATTCTAAGGCCCTTAATTATTATAAACTATCTGTGTAAATGGTTTATACAATGCCAGCATTATTTTTTTTTTTTCACAAAAAACATGGTTTAAAAGGTAGGTAAAAATATTATTATTAATATGTCAGGTTTAAAGGTTACGTTAACAATGAATTAGGATTGTAAGTTTCATGAAAAACAAAATAATCGCTGTCATGTCTTGTGTGATTTTTATGAATATGAGTGATCCGCTTCCAAAACTTCCATTTTAAGATGTATCGGCTGATTTGTTTTTTTATAGAAAATAAAAATATATGGTTTACGTAGACAGATTATTCGGATGGCCAATAACTTGCCATTACAAAAATCGAGACCCCAATAGTTTGGCTATAATTATCGATTTAAGGAAATTTTTTTACGTTTCCGTTCAGACAACGGACCGCAATTCAGTTCAAGTGATTTCTGGTCTTTTTTTAATAAAATTGGTGGGAGATTAAATAATGATCAATTTTTGCCAGTCTACCGGAATGGAGAAACATCCCAAAAATAGATTGAAGATCACCTGCTAAAATTTTATTTAGTCATCCAGTAAGATCGTTAGTTCCTGCACATCAAAAATCCTTTGAAAAGGAATGGCAAAATGCCGCAGATGAATGTGACAGACGAGCAACACACCACAACAATAAATCGATTCTTAGATATAACAGAAATGCCAAAGATTTACCGCCACTCCAAATTGGATTTAGAGTTCAAATTCAAGATCCAAAAACGAAGTTGTTGGACAAAATTGGAGAAGTATTGGAAATAAGAAGTAACAGAAGTTACTTAATAAAATGTGCAAGCGGTCGAGTTTACGTGAAAAACAGAAGATATGTCAAAAGATTTTATTAAGAAAATTCGATATAGCTCCAATGCCATCCTGTATATTTTGTGGGGAAGGTGTGTGAAGATAGCCTAATAAGCTTACTTCCTACTAGCAGTAGTTAACTGTGATGGGGAACAAGGTCATGTTATATAAAATAGAGTTGTCATTATACATTTGATTTATAAGGATTGCAATATTTATTTTACTACTTATTACAAATACTTTGCTCAGGATGGGAATTAGCACAGGTGTCATTTGGTAAAAATTTTTTACATGCCCTTGGAGCATATTTTATTTCGTCATCAAATGACGGTCTAAGATGCAGTGGGTTCTCCTACTAAAGGTACTTGCTACAAATGATTATATACAAAAAAAGAACTTGTATTTTGACCGTATTGTGCATAACGGTAACAAGCGCGATTTTTAGATAATATTCGAGAGACGCTAAAATGGTAGTTCCTACCTCATCGAGACTGAGGCCCACAAGGGTTAACTCGTAGCGTCACAAAAACGAGAAACGATTTAAATTGGAACGAAAGACCGAAAACCGATAGTAGTATTAGGACGTTGAATTATTTGGTTTGTGAAGCATTGGCATTATTTAGGTTAAACCATGTGATGATTTTCACATGTCTTGATTTTTATAACCATTCTATATCGCCTTTTGATAAGAGTTTAAAAACTTGTTCGAGCAATTTATCTCTTAAGCCTGCTCGTATAAAATATTTGGGCTCATACTTCGCCTATTTATATTCTATAAATAAAGGAGAGAAGGATGAGTATTGCAACTATGTTAAAAGAAATACATTGGCTTTCAGTTCAGAATTAAGTTCAGTATATGACTGATATTTATTTATAAAATAAAAATGACATACCATAAGCCAATCTGACTTTTATGTACAGCAAGCCATCACTAAAAGTTCACAAAATACAATTTTTATTAAAGGTTTAAAAAATTTAATAGACTTCCCACAAAAATTAAAAAAAAAACAACAATAAATGTATTCAAAATTAACCTCAAACAATACTTGATAAATAAACAGATTGGATATACTTTCTTGTGATAATACTCTTTAAACCTGCCCTTTTCAAATATTTTACCCCTCGTTTTACCCTCATTTATTATAAATTATTTCTGTTTTGAGATCATGTACTTTATTTTAAAAAATTACTTGATGTTATATTAATACTACCTACTATGTTTAAATTAATAATAGTTTTGTGACGATAGGTTATAGCAACTTATAGCCACAAAACTATTTTTATGTTAAAGTAGATCAATAGAGAGCAATGTAATTTACAAAGGCCTTCTTTTAACATACAAATAAATGACAACTTTATAATTAAAATGAAGAACACAACAAAATACCTCGGTATCATAACTGATCAAAATTTGAAATGGGTTATTACGTCATTAACAACCAAAGAGAAGATTAATTTTTAAATTTTATGAATTGAAAAAATTTATGAGTAGGAATTTACTAATTATTATTTACAATTCGCTGGTTAAATCTATTTTGCGATATGGTAAATGTGGACTATATGATATTGAACTTTAACCTCTGAATGTAATCCAAAATCGTATAATTAAAATTATTTACCTCTTTTATATAATAAAAAAGTGCTTTGTATACGAACATTATATTATCTGTATTGCTGTACCTTTATTTATAGAAAGCCTGAATTGAGATACACTACAAATTATTTGCAATAAATATCAAAAGAAGCCTTCATTTTTAAATAATTTGATATTTAAAAGCAATTTACACATTACAGTTGACATCTTGATACTTGACAGACACAGCCAAGCATTATACTGATTTTTGCCAAATAAAATAGCCGTAATTATTCTATGGGGTTGCGACAGAGAGCCAGTAGATTTGATGAATATGTTTTTGTGGCTAGGGGCGAAATAGTAGTACGCTTAAGTTATCACCACCATAAAAAAGTCATTTTTAAGAAACTGCTTCATATTTTTCATAAATTGGCAGACTTGGCGACTAATTTCAAATAAAAATAGCTTTTAAAATGGCTATGGTTGCAAGTATGAAGGTTGCAACCCGCCTTAGAAATCTCACCTCTACTATCAACAGCTGTTGTTTGACAAGTCGTTAGAGAAGGCAATTTATGTTTGTTATTAAGAATGTTAGAAATGTTAGACGCTAGAAATGATTGGCATTCTTAAAATTGTCACATAAGAAATGTAGAGGCGGATTTTAAGACAATTGTAATTAAAGTATTTAGGACGAACCGAAAATTCTCAAGTTAGAAGTAATTATTCAAAACCGCAAGTCAATCAGAACTTTTGTTCTAGAGTTATTGTGCCGGCATACATACACACAGACAACTAGACGAAAACTTTTTTTTGCATATTCGGAAACATGAAAAAAAGTTTTTAAAAATGGGAGTAAGAAAATTTGTTCGTCTGCACGAATGCAATACTGAGGCCCCATAGGAAGGGCCACAGTAATTGTGGTAGTGGGTGTAATCTAACTACAAAAAATAATGGGCTCATAAAAACCTTTATTTTAAAAGAAATAATTGAAAGCGTTTAACGATAAATTTTCCATTTACTTATTAATTGTCATTATGCATTACATGATCAAATCTCTGTTGTAAGAAAACACTCTAAGAAACTGTATTAGAGTTTAGTAAAAATCACAATGCTTTAATTCAACATAACTTAACTAAGTGCCAAAAATGGTGTGTAGACAAAGTAAGCAAAACTAAACATGTAGTCCGAATTTAGTATAATTTAACTAAATGCCTAAAATGACATGTAGCCAAAGTATGCAAAATTCTAACATGCAGGGATGCGGAAATGGAAATAAACAGCCAAGCGATATTTTTGTTCTCGAAACCTATATTTTTTATAAAAATAAAAGTATTTTTTTTGGCGCTTGGTTGTTGTGCATAACTTAACCCATTTCATGTTTATTGACCTTAATAGAGTTTATACGGACAATCCACTCGTGTTGTGCAGTATATTTTCTCTACGACCAACTAAAATTTAAAAAAATATTTTAGAATATTATGAGAAAATAATTAATTTTATAATAATTTATAACGTTTACTAATTTACAAAATAAATATGAAAAAAAGAAGATTTAATTTAATTAGCCTCAGCCCAGATTCGAACCCGGACCTCTCACGTGGAAGACAGATGCCGTATCCTCATCTCCACCTCCACAATTAGCATTTTAGTTTTAATACTAGTATTTAAATTAGTTTGATTTAATTTTAAGATTTTTTTAAGGAGGTCCTTTCGCCACCAATGTTAAATAAAAAATATTAGATTTTGTATAAAATTAATTTTTTTCTAATAGTTGAAGTCCTTATTTATCTAATAGTGAACTTTTAACTACACCTTACCGTGCAAATTTTTGAGAATGAGTATTTATACAGTGTCTTACGAGAAAGTAAGTCCTCAACAACAATTTTCGAATTATAATTATTTATTGATTAGATGGAGTAGAAAAAAAACTAAAAATAAGGTTTTTGAAATATTTAGGTTTTGCTTTTTACAATAAAATATATAGGTTACCGTGGAATTAATTGAGAAATTAATATTAAAAAAAAAAATTCCAGTAACCTAGTTCAAGTAATTTTTTGTGATTTTTAATATTAATTTCTCAATAAATTCCACGGTAACCTATATATTTTATTGTAAAAAAACAAAACCTAAATATTTCAAAAACCTTAATTTTAGTTTTTTTTTTACTCCATCTAATCAATAAATAATAGTATAATTCGAGAATTGTTGTTGAGGTCTTATTTTCTCGTAAGACACTGTACAAATACTCACATTTAAAAAAAACATTCTCAAAAATTTGCACGGTAAGGTATAGGTAGTTAAAAGATAAATAAGGATTTCAACTATTAGAAAAAAAATTAATTTTAGTCATAATCTAATATTTTTTATTTAACATTGGTGGCGAAAGGAGTGGCGAATGGACCTTCTTAAATATGGGCCAATTAAAAATATAAGTGCTAATATTTATCTATTCTACACAAAAATAACTAATTTTATTTTATATTTAATCTAAAAAATATACTGACAATAATTCTGACAGAATTGGTGGTTGTGTGTCCAAAATATGAACTGTGAATGATGGATTTAATTTTTTTGCTAGAACAGATATGAAATATATTCGTTCAGTTGAATGAAAAAGCATATTGTTTCGTTTTGTAGTCTGTGCGTAGATAAGCCAATAAGCATGAGAGTGTAGAATAAATATATTTTGATTTATTTAGTGTAAAAATATACAGATATATGAAACACACGCACCTATATTGTACTTCTTATAAATCAAATAATTAATACGTTGACTGCCATGTGTATTACCCGTGCTACAAACAATTATAATTACCACTCCATTATTATATTCTCTCTGGATACTTTTCTAAATGATATATTTTCGTTTGAGATATAGGTTTAATGTCATAACCGTTTAAGGCAATTGTTAGTTTCTTTAGAGAGTCTAAAACTGTGGTTACTGAGAACAGCTTCCGGACTGAAGTAACAGGTTATCATAAATAACTCTCTTAGAGGTTAGAATATCTTAATTGTACCGAACAGTTACAATTAAAATTATTAATGGATTAACAATAGTCTCTTCAGGCCATGATAGAACATAATAAGGTCACTTTAAAATTTTGAGGACTTAAAAAAGTGTTGGCGAACGAGAAAGCAGACCTCCTAGCAAGATAAGGGAGTTGAACAAACTCTAATTGGATTATGTAGTATTTTTATTAACATGCTAAAGATATGCTTATATAACAGATTAATAGAGAATACCATAAGATCTGGTTGGAACTTTACTAGAATTTGACAGTTCCGAATATTCGTAGAAGGTCCATCCAAGAGCAAACAAAATCGACTGATAAACTTTATCAGGAACGAACAATGAACTGAGGAGCATAATGTAACTCTTTATCGGACACTGTTATCCTAGAATACACCTAAATCTCTTAGGAATATCTAATGACTTCCTATATAGATAATATGCCACTGCCAGAATCTTAAATGCGGCTGGCAATGGCTCTTCGGGAACCTAAGGAAATCTTGAAAGCACATCCTTTACAATTGATAAAATAATATACAGTGCATCTCTGATTATTTAAAAATTTAAAATAGTCCATGTCAAAGTTGGCCACTGACATTTAATCCGCATTTAAAAAAAATTAACAATTTTTCAGAAAAATATCGAATTTGACAAATAAATAATGCAGTTAGGTACTGCAACTTTAGTATGGGCTATTTTTAAGTTTTTAAAAAAGCAGACTTTTTTTTCCAGTCGTAATATTAAGAAAATATCTCATATGGATTCAACTTTATGGAACACAATGTTGTATACTCAAAAGAGATGTCCAGTTTTTGAAACACACAAACTAATTGTCAAACTTAAGTTTCATTTATGAACATAGCAACAACGTTCAAACGGCATTTGCTCATAATTTAAGTAGTGTGACCTCTAATAAAGTTTTTCGTGGTGTCATCTGTATTAAAATAACAGACACATCCAATTTTATAAGTAGACATTAAGCGTTTTCATACGGAAACGCTAGGATTTTATGGGTTAAAGTGGTATCATCAACAACATTCGAAATGTCCTCGAGATGATGGAACAATAAATTTTCTGTATTACACTGTGTCCAAGAATCTATTGTTTATATGATTGAAGTCTCAAACATAGTCAAAAATGAGTTTTCTAAAAATAACCCTGTTACTTATATGATGATAATAAATAAAATTGCAAACATGTACGACTACATAACTATGTAATTGTATTGCTACGAAATGGTTTATGGAATTGTTCGCTGTCTTTTTGTGTAATTTCTCGTGAACGAAACAATGCATCTTAGAATCCATTTGGTAATCCACTCCCAGTCTACATAATAAATAAATATATACATATATACATTGCCAAGAATTCAAAATGGAGCGCAACTTACAGCAAATGAAACGACTGAAAGCCTCATAAGAATTATGGTTACATATGTTATTCGGAATAAATAGCACTTGTACAACAATAACGGCTAAAGCACTATTAAGTTGATTCATACATTAGCATGCGGAGAGAATGTCGAGTATCATCATCCATACGAGCCCCATGAACATGTCGGGAAAGTAAATCATATCTGGGGCTGGTGTTCATGCAGTCACGCAATGAGTCACTCAGCGAATTTTGCAAAATTACTTTACGGCCATGAAAAAGAGGGACGGGTTGCTACGAACCTGATTTATATTGATTAGAAAATTTTATGAGCGGTGTGGTATCCGCAAAATTAAATTTTACTGAAAGTAAAGAGACAGCATGAGAGAATTACGACTAGATCAAGGTCAACTGTTTTGAATTAAAATAGTTTTTGGTTTCCATATTATACGATATAGGTTGGGATTTTATGATTCATTTTATTGTAGTATCAAAGAAAAAAATAGTTTCGTTCGGTATATTTAGTTGTTAATATCCTATAGGATTACCCATTTATAGCGGTGGAAAAATATTATATTATATTGTATAAATATTGCCAACAGTAAAAAAGCATTTACAAGCAACTAAAAATTAAAAATAAAAATTTTAAATCAAAATAATTTAAACCTAATTTAAAAGGTTATTAAATTATTAAAGTTTTAAACAAGTAAATATTGTTACTCTGGTTTTTGGTATCTCAATTTATTTCAACTCAACTTTTACCATAACTACAATTCAACTTTAACAATAACTATCCAACTGATAACATTAACGTTTAACGTCTATCATAAAACTGAACTCTGATGTCAGGTTGTCGACTTATATAGCTTGCCTTGACCTTCTAGAACCTTTTCGAATAATTTGGACTTTTCTTTGAAGAAATGACATTTCGAGACGTTTCTATACTATTCTATCTTCTTTGTTTACTCGTACCTTTACTTATGACGGCCCCAGCACACTGCAGGGTGCTTTGGAACAATATAAATCAATATAAGTATAATTCAAATTTATTAGAGCAGTCTTTGTTTGTAGCATGGTCTTAATGCACTGCGTCCAATTTATTGTAAATTAGATGGTCGACTTTAAAATGTCCTTACCTGTAAATAATATAAGAAATAGCACAGAGTAGGTACAAAAAAAAATAATTACCGTTTACAAATGTATGCGACAATTATTCTTTAATTCATATGGGCTAAAGAAGTACAAAGAGGCATATATAATTCGATCAGGTTTGATCTGATCACAGGCAAGATACTAAATAAATTGTCACTGAAAAGTAAGTATAGTGAAACTGACAAACACAGATACAGCTTACATTTTCTTTGGGTATTGCCCACTGATCTGTATTATTTTACTGGATAGGCTATAGGCTATATTTAACATACTAAAAAATCGTTCCACCAAGGAGACCGGAAGTGCAACAATGCTGGCCGATTTGGGAAAATTATGGTGGGTTCACAGAACTGAAAGGACCCCGCAGACTTTCAATTTAAATTGGGTTTCATCGAAATTGTCCCATTTTTTGCAGGGAGCTAGCTTTTGACATCCTAAACAAAAGTCCTTATGGGTGGAACAAAATCGTATGTAAGGATTTTGAGTTATTTGCGAAAGAAGGCCTCGATTGTGACGAACCTCAAAAATCGTAAACACCGGGAAATAACACATACAAAGAGGTTAGAGTCTTTATTTTTTCAAAGTCTTGGACCAAGAAGTTATTCCAGAATGATTAGCAGTCATTGATGGAGACGCTGTGTATGAGTGCTCATCATTAGGCAACTCACAGGATGGTCCTGAACACTTTCGGAAAAAAATTGACCTTTTAACCAAACTTTTTTAAGTGTGATTTCCTGGATGAGTCAGCTCCGGAAAAGTTGGACTCACTCATGCCCATCAAGGGTATGGGCCCATGAGTTATCGGCCAAAAAAGGTCCCATTCTGGAATAACTTCTTGGTCCAAGACTTTTAAAAAATAAAGACCCTAACCTCTTTGTATGTGTTGTTTCCCTGTGTTTACGATTTTTGAGGTTCGTCAAAATCGAGGCCTTCTTTCGCAAATAACTCAAAATCCTTACATAGGATTTTGTTCCACCCATAAGGACTTTTGTTCAGGATGTCAAAAGCTAGCACTCTGCAAAAAATGGGACAATTTCGATGAAACAAAATTTCCATTGAAAGTCTGCGGGGTCCTTTAGGATAATTTGACATACCTAACCTATAATTTGATTAGTTTTTTTTCTTATTCTTCTTCTATTCCTTTTGCGGGCGATGTCCTTCGGGAATTTTCACCCATGATTTGATTTTTTATGAAAGAAAATATAAAAATGGAAACGTGAAGCATATTGTGTCTTTAGGAATGAACGTTTATTGTTTATTTCATACTCTTTGTACTTTGTTTTCCACAATAAAAAGATCTCATCGTAGCTTGTTGACACAATTAAATGACAAATGTGATGAAAAATGGAAATAGAGGTTATATTAAATAACATCCGGTCCGCCATATTATTTGCCCAAATGGGCCGATTTTTCGGAACGTTTTTTAGGGGGCTATATCCTATCCAGTAAAATAATACAGATCAGCGGTATTGCCTGTTAACAGGAGAAACTGCGATAGCTTTATAAAGAGCGAGCATGTCTTGAATCGCATTCTTTTTGTCTGTCGAAGCCCCGGATGAGACAAGGCTGCATAATGGAATTTTCAACCCCTTCTTTTGATTTCTCTCTCATTTTCGCTTCATATGAATATTCTTCTTTCTGCTGCTTCTTATAGTTTTATCGCTATACTCAAGAAAGATTTATTCAATGCAGCATCTAGGCTTTAACATGTTACAGTACTATAGAAAACAGCTGAGGTAATAGTAATGTCCAATCCAGAGTACTTGGTTGACAATTTTTGTACTCTAAAACTAAAGAACGTGGTTAAATTTTAAATATTACTTTCTGTTAACATTGCACTAAAAGTGAATTTTAGATAATTCAATCTGAACTATTAATATTTCTTAAGGCCACACCCAAAGTTTCGTAAATATTGAAACTTACAGTACGCCATACATCTTTTGCATATTTCTATAATTCTTATGCATGCATTTTTAGTTGTTTATTGTATATATTAAACATTTAAGAACACTTTTTAACTGAGTATAGTGAGTTACTAAGTGACATTGCTTGATCCCGTAAAACAGTCTTGGAACTTTCTGCAATGTCGAGTTCTTCAGTATACAGGAAGAGTGAATATTTTTAAATAAAGTGAATAGTATTACGATGAGTATCTTAGGCCGAATTGTCGAGAATAAGCAACGAATGTTTGTAGAGGCTTAACTTAGTTTTATTTAATTTTATTTTATTTTAATAATATTATTAGTGCAACTCAAAATTACGTTGCAATTTCCTAGAATATTGTACCTTTTTTTTAATAAAAGGTGCCTTTTTATGGTGGATATTTATTTTCATTATAGGTAGTGTATTTTACAAGAATAAACTATTTAAATTTCACCACGGTTACTTTATGTATTAACACCTTAAGTCCGAAGAAGGATTGATATATTTTTTCAACTATAATAATTGAAAACCATAGATGTTGAAAACCGAAAGAGAACATTTTAAATAGTGGCGGGTTATTTATAAAAGTCTTGTTCCAAACCGACGAAATGTTTGATTTTTCTTTTTTTCTATAATTTTTATTACGTTCGTTAATGTGTGTTTTTGTTAAAACGTTTTAGTCCCCATTTCATAAAAAAATAAATATAGGTATTTTTGAGAATCAAAAAAATGATGGGTCAAACTTATTATGTCAATCATGGGCGTCGTTACACAATTCTATAGGGGGGGGCAAAATTTTAAAAAAAATTTAGAATGTTTATTTGTTGGAAAACAAAGGATGTGAAAAATAAAAGAAAATTTTCTTATGATGGATTTAGTTTTTCTGTGACGTCATGGCTTACTTACAGCTTTTCCAGAAATAACAGAAAATCGCAATTTATTTTTTATTTTTAAATGAAAACTATTTTTTTTTATTGAAATTTGAATTTCTGGGACATTTTTGGGGCGTGTATTGAAAATTTTCTGTAACATATTAAAAAAATATATTTTCCAATATGATGGTCATTTTGACAGCTGACAGAAAATTTTCAATACACGCCCCAAAAATGTCCCAAAAATTTAAATTTTCAATAAAAAAGGGGGGTTCTATTTAAAAACTAAAACTAATATGAGATTTTCTGTTATTTCCGAAAAACCAGAAGTAAGCCATGACGTCACAAACTAATTGAATTCAGTATATGACAGTATTTGTTCCAAGCTTTTAAACAAAAAGTTTTCATTCCAATATCTCAATTAACAACGAAGATAAAAGCAGATGGAATTATTAAACGGTTTGCTAATAATAAAAACGATAAGTGGGTCTCAATGGGAATTTTGAAGCTTGCAATGATTGCAACGAATTAATAGTGACATGTTTAGAAAAGATATTATCCAATATGGCGGCCATTTTGACAACTCACAGAAAATTTTCAATACATTATTATTATACAAAAAATTTTAAATTAACAATAAAAGAAAGGGTTTCCATTTAACAATAAAAAAAATTCGATTTTCGTTATTTCCGGGAAAACCGGAAGTAAGCCAGGACGTCACAGAATAATTGAATCAATCATAAGAAAGTGTTTGTTCCAGTCTTTCAAACAGAACAAAATTATTCAGATATCTCACTGAATAGTGAAGATAAGGGAAGTGGAACTTTAGTAGTAACCCTAACAATGTCACTGACCCATTTGACAGAACTGATACTTAAGTTGTCGTAACAAGTCTCTATTAAATAAAATAACCAAAGAAAAAAGACAAAAACTAAAATTAAAAGAAAAACAAGAAACTTTAAGCACATTTTTAAAAAACAAACAGAAGGTGTGATATAAAAGAAAAATATGAACATAATAATATTAAAAATAAAAATTTATAAAAAACAAAAACATAAAAAAACTCAAATATGTCAATGAATACAAAAAAACACTAGGAAAACGCAAATTTTAAATTTTTTTTCTCTACTAAAAACATCGATAACGGAATACATAATTTATTTTTCAATCAGCCTATTTTCATTCATTATTCACTTTGTGCGTGACAGCAACGCCAACTATTTTATGAACTAACGGACGATATTTGCGTATACTGACAATACAATTTTTAATAGAGTTCGTAATTAAGAAATATATATGTTAATTTTAATTTTAAAACAAGTGAAAAAATTATTATTATTATATATTTTTATTACTTTAGCTAAAAAAAGTCAATAAAAATCAATAATAAAACATAGGCAGGTATTTACATTTTCTCGTAAATAGAGATCTTACCTAAGCATAATAAGTTATCATTAAACAATAGGTTAAATAATGTCAAAATAAAAATATTACCATTATATAATAACGTAGAATTAAAACGTAATAACAAAAATAATTGGTATATTTGCGATTGTAATTTATATTTTCTTTATTTTTAGTTGGATAGAACCCAAAGAAATTAATGAATAAAACTGGTATCCTATCAATAAGTCACAAGATTGCATGTCAGCCATATACAATAATTAAAGGCAGAAATATAATCATTTACTAAACATTTAAGATTTAAGGGATGTTAAAGAATATCATAAAAAATAATTTATTGCTTAATTATTACAAAAATAAAGGTTTTTTTTGTTCTTATTATACAGCTGTCCATTTATTTCTTTTATTTAATTTCGATTTTGCTACTGAACATTCATATAATTTACAGTCTTTTTGCTAGTATAATTTGCAACATATCAACTCCGGTTGCTCATTTTATTGTTTTTACCTATTTTTTTAATAAAAAGTAAAATGTGTACGTGTAATTGATACGCCAAAATTACAAAATATCGCCCTAAAATACTCGAATTATCCGCAGCTTGCGCTAGTATCGCTTTTGCTTCCCCTACCATGACTTCGTACTGATCGAATAGACCGCAGCCATGTTTTAACATGCCTTAGCTTTTCAAACGTTCTTTCGATTAACTCGGTCGTTGGTGGAAGAGCTATAAATATTTTTTAAACCATTTTGTATGTCTGAATAAAATTCACAATATTTGGACGCTATATCATCAATGGAGAGCTCATTGTGTGCAGAAAGCTCTTTCGTATTACAGTTTGGTATTCAGCTTCAAAATTGTCGATTCCAAATTTTTCCACCACTTTCATTTTGTTATCGGTAGTGAAAAAAGTATTTTTTTCTGTTTTTGGGATGTAACATGCTTAAGGAAAACTAACAAAGTCTTCGGAAAAGCGGAACCCAGATATGCAATAAATATATTCAACCTATAATATTCTTCAACTATATTACCCTGAATATTATTTCTATGAGATTGTTGTTCGTAATGCATATCTTATGCGTTATTGATTAAGCCGTAAAAGCCAGGGAGGGGCAACTGCCCCCCTTGCCCCCCCCCCCCAAACGATGCCCATGATGTCAATTTCTGTATCATTATATTTAATTTTTTTTATAAAAAGTAGTTTCCATGTAAAATGTGAAATGTTGTTTTAAATATATTTGTTTTTATGATCTTTTTCTCTACCAGTTGAACGTAGAATATAAAAAACACATACTTATAACAGCTGTTTTTAATAGATATTGATACTATTCATCATGATGCTGTAGTATTTCAATTATATAACAATTATTTTTCGGATATAAGCGACACAGCCAAAACTCTTAGATTTTCCAAGCTAAAAAACTTTCGAATTTAAAATTTTTTTGGTAAATGCAGTATAAATTTAATAATACTACAGCACACTGTGACTCCAGCAAAATTAACCTTTATTATGAGATTGGATTTATTCATAAGCTCCCAATCTCTAAACTTATTAACAAATCTGGGCATTATCTCACACGAATATCTTCGAGAGAATATACTTAAAACTTTGCAACGGAATTGATTCCAACGACACTCTAATTCGTTACTTTATAGCAGTCAGAAGGCGAGACTGCATTCGCTGAATACGAATTTTTTGGACCGGAAAATTAACTCAGTCTCTCAGTTAGTCCACGAACAAGAAATTGCATAAACATTACTAGAAACTAACTTTTCCCAAGCAACCAACAACACACATTTGCACTTCTGCTCTGGTCTTGGAAACTTTCCAACGTTTTTGTTCGTTATGAATTTATCGCGTACATCCGAATCATCGTGAAATTCATACTATCATAAATTGCATTTTTTTGTGTTCTACAGAATTTAAATACAAGGTGATAATGTACCTAATCCTTTATTATAGATACTAATAATGTTGCTGACAATTCGTGTGTAAAATCACTTGTGTTGTATGATAAGTAAATATAAATTGATACTATTTAGTGCAGGGCATAGTGGCGTATTCGTTTGCAGAATTGTTTTAATTCTTAATTTTTTTTTTTATATATCTGGACGGCTTTCCTGATTATAAAAGTGTAAGATGACACTCGATATCTGTTGATGCTATTGTTTAAACAACGAAAAATTAATTAAGCCAGAAAAAATGCATTTTTTGCAATGAATTAATTTTTTTTTATATTCTTTAGGACATTTCGAATAAAAAAAGTCCCTGCACCCATCATCGTATCTTTAACCCTTTAATTGTTATGAATGTTTTAAAATCCGAAATTGACGAAAATTCAAATTTTCTTGAATTAAATAATATACCTTAAAATTCAAAATGCTATAATTTTAAATTTTTTACCGAATATTCAAACTACAATAAACAAAATAACTTAAATAAATTTTTAAAATTTTGTTTGTTGTTATGTTTTTTTTACGTTATAACAATATACTTCCTACGCGCGTGTACTTTTAGAGAGAAGTACTTCTATCTCACTTCCAACTCAATGTATAAGATGGGTAAGAGAAAGCCCGATGACGCGAAGAATCAATTTTTTGCTTTTTTTCAGAGGTAATAAGTTTAAAAAAAATAATATTAACATTTTCAAAACACTTTGTTATATTTGCTGATTAATAGTTTTGTATCATGTGAGTTTTTTTTTACTTTTTTAGATACTTTTGATAACTTTTTTATTTATAGGAAATTTGGATGAGAGCATACTAAAACACAGTTTAACTAAAAATATTTTCAATTTTTTGTAATAGGTTAGTATATGAGATAAAATAGATTGAATGTTGATCAGTTACAATACCAACAGTATTATAATGATATTATTATCATGATACTCAAATACCAAAAAGGGAAAGAAGCCGAGAAAATAGAAAAATAAAGAATCCATCTGGTATACAGACGGTTCAAAAATGAAAATGTGAACTCAGGGAGGACGATTAGTCTGAACCTGGGGTCACTGACAACATTTTTCCAGGCTGAAGTATCAGCAATAAATGCCTGCGCCAAAGTTATACTAAATGACTCTTTTAGAGATAAAAGGGTCTTTATAATGACAGACAATCAGGCAGCCCTTAAAGCACTGAAAAGGGTAGAAGTAAAATCTAAATTAATACTTGATTACCAACAGTTCCTCCAGGCCCTGGCAGAACATAACAAGGTCACCCTTGAATGGGTACCGGAACGAATATTCGTATCAAGCGTGCAGTATCGCAAGCTCGTCTTTTCCGAGTACCGCCGAATGCATCGACATATCCAGAGCGCAACAACGCATTATGCTAGATGTATCAAACGTTCGAAATTGCAATTATTAATTTTTGGCATTTGTCGTGGTCACTTGTTTTTGTATCGTGCACTAGATGGAGAATTTTTGTTTGCCGCCAGATTTTCCCTACGTTATATAAAATGACACAGTAAGACTTAAAATAACATTAATTATTAATTATAACATACAAAATTCTTGGAATACACTAACATTAAGTAACCGGAACATTTTGTATGAAATTGCTACAGGAAAAATAGCACCAAGTGAATTATTTCAACCACTAGAATTAACAAATACAACTGTGTCGTAAAGTGTAAATAAACATTATATTGAGGAGAATAATGGTATTAATACTACTGAAATATCCAATAACATCGATGCAATAGATATTATACATAAGGACTCTGCAACTAGTAGTTCTATCGAAGAAAACGATCTTGCGAAGACAAAATGGACCCAGTTTATAAATTTGTTTTCCGAATCTGTTCGAAACTCTATCGAAGATGACCCTGATAATTTTATTCCGGCGGTGGATGTTTGTATAAATTCGTATAATAAATACGTTAAGTCAGAGTCAACGTTAATGTCAGCTTTACACAATGCTTTCAAACCACGTACAGACAAGGATCAATTCGACAAAAACATATGCCGAAAAGGAAAAAAGATATCGGTTCAACCAACATCAGTTTCAAGAAGAAAGGTTCATGCATGTGGACGTAGAAAAGTGCAAAGTGGACGAAAAGTTTCTACTTTAGTTAAAATGAAGGCGAAAACACCCCACAATTTACTCCTGAGCGTGGAGAAAAATATACCTTTAGGAGTTAATAAGTTTTTAAAATAAGCAAATTGTGTATTTTCTTGAAAAAACATTAAAATAACTTTAAGGCGAATGTGTTTTGGATTGTATGCAACATAAATATCTTGTCAATATGTTGCGATATCGAACGCTGAGTACCACGCGAAAAGCTTGAACAATACGTTCCCGCGCGCTGTATACCTGAACGGTTTCGAGGGAACTCGGAAAAGGTGAGCCTGCGATACTGGACGCTTGATACGAATATGCTACCGGGACATGAGAGAATATTTAAAGCAGACCTCCTAGCAAGAAAGGAAGCGCAAAAAACTCTAATTGGACCAGAACTCATATGTTGTATTTCATATCAACATGTTACATGGGTGTTAAAGAAACAAATAAATAGATAACACCATAGTCTCTTGTTGGAACTTTCTGGACTTAGACAGTCCAAAAGATTCAGAGAAGGTCCATCCAAGAGCAGATAAAATAAACAGGCAAACCTTAGTAGAAGCGAACTCAAGGCCGTAATTGGACTCCTTACGGGACAGTGCGGCCTTGAAAGATATCTTAATAAGGATATCTAATGTAAAATATGTGAAGAGGAGGATGAAACTTCTATTCACATACCATGCCACTGTTGGAACTTTAAATGGAAACGGGAATGATACTTTGGGGTACAATATTCGGAACCTGAAGAAATGGCGAAAGCGCCCATCAGACATATTCTTGAATTCATTACAAAAAATCAATCTGATGGGGTAGAAACTGTGAGGGGTACAATAACCCCAGAGATTCAGTACGAGTGGACTTTGAACCACGTCCTAATTCAGATAGATCATAAAATTCTTCCAGGGGAATAATTTCTTTAGTAATATTATCAGTATAGAGTTCTCTTATTTGTTTCCTTAGGCGTTTTCGGAAACCTATTCAGATCAGAAAGATTATGAATGCTTTTGTTCGTTTACCTATGGTTACTTACCCTATCCGTGTATGGAAACTAGTAGATTAATGATCCAGCTTTGTGATCGAGATTAATATTTTGTGGTCCACTTTGCAAGTAGATTAGCAGTAGATCCGCATGCGCACCTCAGGATTTTATAAAATGGTAACGCAATTTTTTGTTGTCTGGTATCTGTAGCTTTAAAGTTTTTTTTTGCATTCAATTAGTTGAAACTTGAAATCTTTAAGCCCACATTGCAACTTTATTAGTCAGACTACAAATACGTTTAACTAAAATGGTTCTTCAACAAATGTAACGGTTGAAACCGTTTTCGTTATTTAGACCCAAACATTGTAACGGTTGGAACCGTTTTCGTTATTTTGACGCAAACATCTCTACCCTAACGTCATTTGTCGTTTATGCCTTGTGTCAAAATTTGGATTGTCATTTCGATTCGTCTCTGTCAACAAGCAAGTTGATTTGAATTTTTAATTATCTTTTATCTTGGACATCCGATGTACTAATTGTCTTTAATATTTTTAATGACCGTCTGATTTTAAAAAGGTAAGTTTCCTACCGATATATTGTTGAAAATATATATTTTGTACAAGAATTATTTATTAAAATGTCAAGTATTGTACATAACCTCAACACATTGAATGACACAAAAGTCACATGTTTTATATAATTTTAATAATATTTTGTTTGGAAGAGATAATATGCTTTACTATTTTTAATTATGTTAAATAACATTTTTCCTTTTCATATTAATTTTGGTCTCTGTGAAGCTATTCATTTAATACTTTGTTCATTTAATAGTAAAAACATTTTATCTGTTTCCTATATAAAATTCCTAGTCCCTTTCTTGATATTTTTACCTTTTTCCTTGTAGCCTGGCTGTATCTAGATGGTTTTGTAGGAGTTATATCTAAAGAGATTGTTTAGAAGTTTAGAAGAAGGTTCAAGCTGCATGTTTTGATGTTTAGAAGTATAGAAGCGTAGAAGTTTGGTTCCAGCTGCAGAAGTTTGTTTCAAGTGTATCAGGAGGTTTAGTTCGAGTCATCTAAAGAAGTTTAAGATTTAAGTTTACCGATGAAGATTTATATTTAAGAGTTGGTGATATCCGAAGTATATCATACGAATCCCCTTGAAGAAGGCCTCTACAGTCATTCCTTAAATACTACCCATTATTTAACAGATAAGTCTTTTAATAATAAATCATTTAATTTTAAATAAGTAAGTCTCTGTGAATTAGAATTTGTCGCTACCTTATCTGAAACCTTATTTAATTATAATATCTTAATGGTTACTGATTTTCTATATTTTTAGCATTAATCGATAATCAAGTTTAGTAAGTTTTAAATATAGTGGCGCTCAACATTCCTTTTCAAGGTAATACGAGTTGTTTAATAACCTGACCCACTCCCCAAAATCATAAGAGCTTAAAACACTATAAAAATAGATAAAATAACAAGATCACGTTACACAAATAAGGGTTTATAATATTGACATATTACGCGGAAAAGTCAAAAATTGCCAGACGTAGTTAAACATAAACTTTTAAATAAATGTTACTACCTCGATGGAACAAATTTATATTTTATTGCTATAGTCAATAACCTAAATTTAATAATAATAATTATGTTCCTTTTTAGTTCTCATTTTTAACATGGTATTGGAGATGGTCAAGAATAATATTGATTTTCCAGAGTTTTCACAAACATCACCAATATTCCTTTATTAACAATTCTACAATAGGTAGATATTTTTTAAGAGCAGTCAGAAGCACTATATAATAATAAAGAAGTTGTTAGTGTCTATAGAATTGATTAAACTGTGCAAAGTGAATAAAATATTTTTTAAATTCCTTCAAAAGAAACCTATTAATATCTCTTCTGTAATGAAATAAAACACGGGAACTTTTTTACATTAAAATCATTTTTTATTTTTCTTTGTACTTCTCAATAAGATTTTCCTTATATCGCTAACTTCCTGTTGCTTTTCCATTTAAATTTCGTCACAGTAGGTCGAGCAGCTAACTTTTCATCGACATCGATGGAATATCATCAACATATTTAATTAGACTATGTTTTAGCACATGCTAAAGGAGACTCCAATACAATTTTGCAATTTTAAAGAAGCCGCCCAGAAGTCCTGTCGAACTTGCAATATTTCGGGAATGGTCTCTTTATCTTTATCGGTTGTAAGCAGGTAGAGTTAGGTTTGGCCCAGAATACTGCGGCCTCTTGGGTCTATTGTATTCCCCTGCTTTCCTCGTATTCCGGTACTATCTTTGGAATAGTACTGTGTCTTTGGTTAGTTTTAATAGGTTCCCTACCAAGTGTTCCTGGGGCGTTCTTTCCGGTTCTAGGCCAAAAAGGATGAAACGTCGCCCAGTAAGAGCTTCGCATTCGAAGATCACATGGTATGAGGTTTTTTCCTCTTCCATGCAAAGTCTACACGTAGTGGGATCATTGTGTACTCCCATTACATGAAGATGTTTCAGCAAGCAGTGCCCCATTAATAATCGGGAATGGTCTCTCTCCAAATAGTGTTATGCAACAAATTAAAAATATTAAATGTTTTAATAGTCGCTGGTATACTTCATTTTTGTTATTTTGGTAATGAACTTTTTGAGAGCCATGCGCACAGTCCCGGACATATTTTGTGAAAAATGGTTTTTCCAGGAGGCATCCCAAGAATTATCGTACACTGAACTTGCCCTCATCTCTTCTTGCTTTTTATCTAGTTAACAGAGATATAGACTTAATAAATTTATAGATGATACCTTTCAGAAGATGAGAGTCGAGTTAGGTTGCACTGCTCTAGTGGAACACATTATTAGAACCACTGCAGTACCAATTAAGCTGCGACATTATATTTTGTCACCACTTTTACTGCGACAGGTTAACGAGGAGCTAACAAAAATGCTGGATAATGGTGTTATCAGGCCTTCTAGGTCTCCGTGGCCCTCAACAATTCTTCTTCTCAAGAAAAAGGACGGACACTATCGTTTTGTGGTTGATTTCAGGAAATTGATTAGGGTTACCGCGAAGGATGCATATCCTCTTCCTGTTGTTAACGCAATTCTGGATAAATTGGGGGATTTGCACTTTTTGACGACTCTTGACATGAAGATTGCATATTGGCAAATTCATCTCTTAGAGGAGTCGAAACCAATGACAGCTTATTCCAGTTCCAAAAGATGCCCATGGGTCTACAAAACGCGCCTGCAACATGTGAGATAGTGCGCACGAAGGAATGTGGCGTGATTTTTTAAGCCGGTGCATACTTAACCCTCACGGCTGTGTAAAATGGCTGTTCGCAGGATGGGTAATACAATATGCACTTATTGAATGCATTTTATATTTATTTTATTGTATTGCCTGGTAGACTCTGCCTTAGTAGTTACGGACAAAAGGTTCATCTCCGTGGATACGGTATAAATAGAATTTAAGTAATAAACACTTAAAAGATAGTACTTAAGTATTTGAATTAATAAAGTAGGTTTCTAAGTAGTTTTGCTACATTTTGTACATATTTGTCCAAGTTTAAATTAATTAACAATCTATTGCATCGCAACGAAACTTAATATTTTTATTTTTACATCCATGACATTTATCAATTAATGGTCGGGTATTCTATTGCAGTAAGCAGCAAAACTAAGAATGTTTTTTTAATCAACAGTTAGCTGTGATGACACCATATTATAGTTTGTGACAAATATTTATTTCATTGACATGGACCCCCTGCAAGTACAAGTGGATCGCTTGAGGTGTACAGGGTGGGCCACTTGAAAGTTCTACCCCCCTTATCTTCGTTATTTATTGAGATATCGAAATAATATTGGATATTGGAAAGACTGGAACAAATACTTTCTTATGATTATTTTAATTATTCTGTGACGTCATGGCTTACTTCCGGTTTTTCCGGAAATAACAGAAAATCGCAATTTAATTTTTATTTTTAAATTGAAACCCACTTTTTTCATTCTAAATTTAAATTTTTGGGACATTTTTGTATAATAATCGTATATTAAAAATTTTCTGGCAGCTGTCAAAATGGCCGCCATATTGGATAATATTGTTTCTAAGCATGTTACTATTAATTCGTGTATGGAAAAAATATAGAAATGTATGATCTTTATAAAATCTTTGTAAGCTTTAAAATGATCATTAAGACTCATTTACCGTGTACCAGTGGCGTATCTAAGCATTTTTATTATTAGCAAACTGTTTAATAATTCCATCCGCCTTTATCTTTGTTGTTAATTGAGATATCGGAATGAAAACTTTTTTGTTTAAAAGCTTATAACAGATACTTTTATGTACTAGGTCCAATTGGTCTATGTCGTCATGGCTTACTTCCTATTTTCCCGGATATAACTGAAAATCGCAATTTATTTTTAATTTTAAAATGAAAACCCCTTTTTATTGAAAATTTGAATTTCTGGGACGTTTTCCCACAAAAAGTTTGTGTTGTGTCAGCTGTCAAAATGACCGTCACATTGGTTAATATTTTTTTAATGTTATTGTAAATTCGTTTATGGAAAAAATATGGGAATTTATAAAATCTTTGTGAGCTACACAGTTCTTAATAAGGCCCATTTACAGTACACCAGTGGCGTATCTAAGATTTTTATTATTAGCAAACCGTTTAATAATTCCATCTGCTCTTATCTTCCTTATTAATTGAGATATCGAAATAAAATTTTTTTTGTTTGAAAGCTTGGAATTAATATTGTCAAATAATTGATTTAACTGGTTCGTGATGTTATGGCTTATTTCCGGTTTTTCAAAAATAACAGTAAATCGCAATTAATATTTTATTTTTAAATGGACATCCACTTTATTATTGAAAATTTATATTTCTTGAGCATATCTGTCATCGAACTGAATTCATACGATTTCAGCGCTTGTAACCACTACATCAGTCAACTACCTGCTGATAAATAAAATAACAAAAAATAGTTATTTATGTTTATAACAAGTGCATAAAGTGGCCTTCAAAAAAGACCTTTACATACAAATTGCATACTATATTTCTACTACTGTACATATTGCCCCTAAGATTAAACATACAAAGGTTACTTTACGCAGTAACGCGTAAAGAAAGTTTGAAATAAAATGTCATTTGTCATGTCAACATACTAAAAATTGTGTCTTGTTGACGCACTAGTGCGTAAAAAGTTTTACTATACGAACTATTGAAAAAAGTAAAGCTTTATGCACTTCGTAGTGCGCATAATGTACGTATTTTAACGCACAGTAGCAGACAAATAAATTAATACTACACACAACAGATCTTTAAATTTAAAAAATGTTTATTTTTATTTTAAATTTTAAAGTAGTGTAATTTCATCAGAAAGATTTATGGAAACAATATAATAAAATAATAACTACCATACAATAATAAACATTAATAAGTTCAAGAAATTTAAATTTTCAATAAAAAAATGGGTTTCCATTTAAAAAAAAAATAAATTGCGATTTACTGTTATTTTCGAAAAAACCGGAAGTAAGCCATGATGTCGCAGATAAGTTAAAGCAGTATTTGACATTATTTATTCCAAGCTTTCGAACAAAAAAATTGTCATTCCGATTTCTTAATAAATAAGGAATATAAGAGCAGGTGAAATTATTAAACGGTTTGCAATAACAAAAATGGGTCTTAATGGGAATTTTGAAGCTCTTGAGCTTCAAAAGCTTTGAAGCTTTTGACCAATTGAATCGAGTATATTTATGATAGTATTTGTTCCAAGCTTTTAAACAAAAAAGTTTTCGTTCCAATATTTCAATTTACAACGAAGATAAAAGCGATGGAATTATTAAACGGTCTGCTAATAATAAAAATGCTTAGATATGCCACTGGTGTACTGTAAGTGGGTCTTAATAGGAATCTTGAAGCATACAATGATTTTATAAAGATCATACATTCCCATATTTTTTCAATAAACAAATTAATAATAACATGTTTAGAAAAAATATTATCTAATATGGCGGCCATTTTGGCAGCTGATAGTAATATTTTAATATACGCTTCTTGTACAATATTGTACCAGTAATTCAGATTTTCAACAAAAAAGAAGTTTCGATTTTAAATTAAAAAATAAATGGCAGACCAATTAGAACCAGTATATAAAAGTATCTGTTATAAGCTCTTAAACAAAAAAGTTTTCATTCCGATATCTCCATTAACAAGGAAGATAAAAGCGGATGAAATTATTAAACGGTTTGCAAATATTAAAAATGCTTAGATACGCCACTGGTATACGATAAATGGGTCTCAATGGGAATTTTAAAGATAACAAAGATTTTATAAGGATTATACATTCCTATATTTTTTTTTTCATAAACGAATTAATAGTAACATGTTTAGAACAAATATTATCCAATATGGCGGCCATTTTGAAAATGTCCCAGAAATCTAAATTTACAATAAAAAAAGTGGGTTTCAATTTAAAAATAAAAAATAAATTACGATTTTCTGTTATTTCCGGAAAAACCGGAAGTAACAATAGTTCGTATAGTAAAACTTTTTACGCACTAGTGCGTCAACAAGACACAATTTTTAGTATGTTGACATGACAAATGACATTTTATTTCAAACTTTCTTTACGCGTTACTGCATAAAGTAACCTTTGTATGTTTAATCTTAGGGGCAATATGTACAGTAGTAGAAATATAGTATGCAATTTGTATGTAAAGGTCTTTTTTGAAGGCCACACAGAATAATTAAATACATCGTAGGAAAGTATTTGTTCTAGTCTTTCAAACATGAAAAAAATTATTTCGATATCTCAATGAATAACGAAGATAAGGGAGGTTGAACTTATAAGTGGCCCACCCTGTATATAGGCTACTTTTGGAATACGTAATAAAAACATATTTTTAAATAAATCTGTATTAAAAATGTTTTACATATTTTTAAAGTATGCTTTTAATAGTAAAGCTTTCTTTCATTTGATTGTGAAATTGGCCATTAAAAACTTAACATTAACTTGAAACGCTATGACTTATTGATGAATTTTGGTAGACAATCGAAATTACATTCGGTATTCAGAGTAACAGACGATACAAATTCCGATAAAAGAAAATACATTTTATCGGTCGCACAACCGAACGGCCTTCGAATTAATACCGTTGGGTCCTTACGAGTCCCACGACTGGGACAGATGCGATGACATTTTTCAAATGAAAATACTACACGATAAAATATTTGCGAGTTTCGGAAATCGGCCAGCTCTAGCACCATATAATAGGAATAAAGGGAGAAGAAATAAATAAAAAAGGAATAGACATGTTTTTTGCTTTTATTACGGTACGACGATTAAACGCTACTGACGGATTGTTTTCATTTCATTGCGTTTGAATACTTTTATAGTATCGGAAACAAAAATATTTATCGTATACAAAAAAAGCTGAAAAAATTTATTTATTTTTAATTATAATTAATCGAGTTTTATTTTAGACATTCTATTTCACGAACATAAGTGTTTTTAACAACAAATCATTAAAAATAGGACAGATTACATTTTAAGATTTTTCTGAATAAAAATAATAGGATTAAACGAAACATGCTTGCATAAAATATTACTCGTTTCCGAAATAGAGGGTGTTAAAGTAAAATATTCACAAATTATTAATTGGCCTGATTCTATATATCACAATATAACTTTACTAAATTCGTAAAACATGTTTGGTGGCGAACGGCATGGATAAGTAACATCTTCATCTCCTCTAAATTACTTATTTTGTTTATAATTTTAATGTTTTTATGTTTTTTTTTTAATAAATCATGTACTCTTATTGAAAACACATAAGTAATTGGTTTTCAAGTTTATTACACTCAAATTAGGATATTCTTTATTCCCAAAAAATAAAAGATATATTTAAAAAACTTTGAAAAAAAATGTAGAATTCCAAGTATGTAATTCCAAGTAAAATATTATACAGTTTCAAAATAGTTATTTGTTTAAGTAGGCAGAGATGTAACAGATTTTCCGTCACGGCAACATATAAATAATATAGAAGACCAATATAAACATAACATTTAAGCAGAAATTGAAACCTACTGTGTATAAAAACGCGTCTCTGCGCCTGACATCGCAAAATAGTGTGTCTAGAAGCTTGCGCAATATGCATGACTTGTCCCTGTAGTGTTGCCAAATATATTAAACATACCTAACAGAAAAGAATTTTAAATTAATTAATTTTTAAATTATATAATTTAAACAGTTTATATCTACGAAATATCGCAACAAAATAACTTATAAACATTTAAATAATCAACTAATAATATTTATGTGTAATTACATTCCCAAAAATATATACAATTACCGTATTAATGTCATTAATACCGTATTTTTAATGTTCAATAGGCGATTCACCTACAAATTCAATATTGACCTGGCAATAGCACTAAAATCCGGTGTTTCAAGGCTATATGACGCTGCCCTTACAGGACCGTTTGTAGTTTATTATTTATGCCGCGTTTGAGAATCCACATCGGATGCATCTGAGATGTAGTAAGTAGTAAATCTTTGATCACGTGATTCAGTATACGTAAATGTAATGGGACAGATGTGTCCGATGTGGATAAAAAACGTTCGAGATGTAAAAAATGCATCCGATGTGGATTCTCAAACGCGGCATTAATTACACGATGAAAGTGGCATTTTATTTTTAGTTTTGTGTAGTGTTTAGTCAAATCCTAGGCACAATAAAAGACATTTTTACATTGGCTAATGAAAATGTAATCAATGTATTAGGCAGCTGTTATATTTATTACAAGATTTATGTCTGCAAATCTAAACCTACCTAAGAATTATAATTATGTAAATAGAGAGCTGTATATTTATATACAGGCTGTCCAGCGACGGGGAGACATTATCGATATGGGTTTTAAGGCATTATAAAACATAAACCCGATCTCAACAATCTTAGGAACTCTTCTGTCACTCGATATTTTAATCGGTTCTTCCTCTTCGCTTTTTGGCTGGCACAACAATTATTTACATTTCTTCATTTCTAACCGCGTTCGAACCAGTAAGGTTTAAAGAAATTTAAAAAAAAAACCTACTTTAAAAATAAAGATGATGACTTAATGTATATAAAACTGTTTCCTTTTCTAACAAAAAGAATCCTAGAAATCGGGCAACGTGGTAAAGAATTATCGCTCAACATACATAAAAAAATATTTCAACGAATTGAGAATATCCTACCATTTTGAAGTATGTTAAAAAAAAATTGTTAATAAAGTGAAAAGTAGGACATGAACATATATTATAAAGTATATAAAATGATAGATAAATCCAGTTTAGAAGGTATTATAAATAAACTGTGGAAATCGAGAATCTCGATTTTGAATCGGAAAAATATTCTACGCAATTTAGTATGAAAGCTGATCAAAATGAAACACATGAACGACAAACTGTTATTGACAACTTTCTTCAAACGTTTTCTATTTTTCCGAAAACTAACTAGATGGTTCGAAAATTATTTCCTTCGTTAAAACGCCTCTTGTTCCGAAAAAGGTACACGCCTGTCAACATTCATCGTTCATTAAAAAAGTGGTAGATACAAAACGCTTCGTATTGTAAGGCCAAAATATATTTAGAAATCGAAATAGTCATATAAACAAAAAAATCATATGAGTGAGATAACTACCAAATTAATGATTTACAAGTTTATTCCTATTATTTATAAAATAGGTTTGCAATGTGCTGGTGTGGAATGTTATCATCGACTAAAAACTTTAAATCTTTGTATTAAATTGATCGAAGACAAACTATAAATTGGTTTAGGCTATATAGAATGTTTCTAGTAAGCAGCAACTAATTTTTATTATGGAACCGAAAGACCCTTTTAAAAGGGTTCAAAATTAAAATAAAATATGTACCAAGTAAATGTAGTAGTATTTTTTAATTTTTTAATTTATATTGCAAATGGTAACATGAAATGTTTTCTGTCTAACGACTCATAGTCTCGGCTGACAAAATGTAAAAAAATATCGAACATAATATTCCTGGGCCCTATTTTGCACTCCCCAGATTAAATTTAGTTGTAGCAAATGATATTATCAAATAAGATGTCAAATCACAAGCAAAATCTCGTGACTACAGTACTAATGATTGCCTGTTTGGAAAAGTATCTTTGTTTGTAAATATTTATCCGCCCATTATGTATATACGTTTAGTTACCGACCCTAGTAGATAGGCAATTTGTTATTGTTTTAAGTTTTACCATAGGGAGAGAGAAAATCAATATTAGGATAAATGGTCCAGCTCCTTTCTGGTTACGTAGGTACCTAAAAAGTATTTTAATTTTTGGTTAAGTAATTAATTATTGTAACAGTGATTTTCTTGTGATAGTACCTAATTTAGATTGTATAAAAGTTTTTGTATATAATTTCGCTGTTTAATAATAAACGTAGTCAAAACCGGAGCACGTGGTTTTTCTGGAAAGTATTTTTAAAATCACAAGCAAAATCTCATGACTACTGTACTAATGATTGCCGAAAATTAACTAATTCATATTTTATGCCATATCTTTCTTAATAAGGACTGTCAGAACCATATTTACCTTAACTTGAAATTTTTTTAATCGTTTTTTGTATAGAATCATCTCTAAAAATGTATGATTGAAATATCGTGTGAACAAATATGTTCGATCAATAAAAAACTTGCACCGGTCCTGTTCGCGCCAGCATCGGTATACGCATGAGCTCCGACACACTATTTTCTCCTTATGGTTTCATTTTTGATATATGGAATCGGCTTTCTATACTATTTCTATGCTCGGCAAGCATTAGATTGCGAGACGAAGCCGAGGCAATGAAACTAGCCAAGGCAGTAAATATGTTTCTTTGCCGTGTGAATTAGTAATGAAGCATAATCAATGATTCACTAATATATTATCATCCTGTGAAACTAACAACTAGATAATATGCTTATGTAAAACGTGTTGTTGACATAAATGTTTTGTCAGATTGAACATACATAAAATATATGATGTCATAAACCTTTTGAGTTGATTATTCTTCTTCACTCAAATTTTACTGCTGCACAATTAACTACTACAACAGGTTATGGGCCCAGCGAAATCAAGAAAAATCTAAAAATGTATTTTTCTGGTAAGTAAAGATTTACTATGACGGATGAACTAACGATCCCAGTTTCAATTTCTTTGCCTAATATAGAAAAGTTGAGGGTCTAGCAAATTACGCTTCTTGGAAGTTTGCCATGAAGATGAGTTTGAAACTTGATAGACTATGGGATGTGTTTATTGAAGGGGTGAGCCAAAGCGACAAGTTAGGCATATAGAAAGATAGTATAGCTCTAGACAAGATCTGTAAAGCATACATGCTATGTTCACGTCCACAATGCTAAATGTGCCAAAGATGCTAAGATAAACCTTTAGACAGCATTCGAAGCAAAAGTTATAAATCGTCGGTTCGACCTTCAAAAACATTTGTTCGGAACCAAATATGAAAAATTGTCTACAATGAAAGATTACATAAATGATATTTTAAGTACAGTTCATAAACTAACCGATATCGGAGTGTCGATAGAAGATGAGTTTATGGCATTTGTAATGTTAAATGGGTTAAGTTCAGATTACGACCCTCTAATCGTAACTTTGACTCACACTGAAAGTAGGAAGAAGTTTAAACGAAACTCATAGAACTAGATGCATGACGTAGAATTTATTCTAGCGACTGGTATGAATCTGAGGCAGCATTACATTCAAAAATGATATAGAGAAAGAAAATGAACATGCAAGAAATAACAAAAAGATAATTTGTTATTCTTGTGGTGAAAAAGGTCATGAGAAGATCAATTGTCCGAAAAAAGCAGAAAAAACTAGTGATGCGTTTAATTCCTTCAGAAATGAAAAAGGGAATTCCAATACCACTTTACTGACAATGGCAATGCTGAGTCAAGCATCATCGCCCGATTGGATTATTGATTCCGTCGTAACGTCTCATATGTCAAATCATGGGAAATGGATGTCGAATTTCAACGAGAGTACAGCTGGTGAAATTGGGATTTCCAGCAATCAACAATCAGAAGATTAGGTCAACAGGTGTAGGAGATATGGAAATAAATTTTCTACAAGGTGAGAGTAATATCAAGACCATCAAGGATGTGATCCTACTCCCTGAGCTTTCAACAAGTCTTTTATATGTTAGAAAGATGACTGAAACAGATTATATTGTAGTTTTTATTAAATTGGAATGTTAAGTTTATCATGTAAACATTTTTTATGATTCAGGAAATGTAGAATTTACTGGTACAATATGTAACGGCTTGTACAAAGTGAACAAGTTTATTACAGAACGAGCAAGATCAATATCTGCAGGTGTTTCGGATCATGAATTATGGCACAAACGGATGGTCACCTAAACAAAAGATACAGGAAAGAGTTAAAAGATAGTTTTGTGTAAATTTTACAGGATCGGACCGACAAACTTGTATTGTGTGCTTGAAAGGAAAGCAGACCATGGAAAAGTTTCCTAATGATAAAGCAAAACGGGCAAAGGATTTGCTGGAACTAATTCATGCAGACGTGCTAACTTAGTCTTTGTACAAGCCAAAGCATATTTACTGTACAGAACAATTAGGTGCAGTCATTTGTAAAATTTGAATAACTATTGTGTCCATTTTTGGGCAATGTGCTGCTAGTTATTAGGTTCAGTGAGGGTACTGAAGCATGATCAATGATTCACTAACTTATTATCATCCTGTGAACCTAACAACTAGATGATACGATTATGTAAAACGTGTTGTTGTCATAAATGTTTTATCAGATTAAACATACATAAAATATATGCTGTCATAAACCTTTTTGAGTTAGTTATTCTTCTTCACTCAAATTTCACTGCTGCACAATTAACTGCTACAAGAATTATATAATTTTTGCTCCGATTGTTTATACAGTGTGTTTAAAAAAAATAATTAAAATGAAAACCTATTTTAATTATAACAGATACAACTCACAGATTTTTAATCGTTTCAAAAAAGAAAAGAAGAAAACAAATTTATAATGCCAAAGCAGTCAAAATAATTTTTAATTGCTAGGCAGTAAGAGTGTTACTTCTATGATCAAGAAGTATCATTAAAAGTGACATTTAGTGTCAATTGAAGAAAATATTTTTTTTTGCTTCCACATGCAGACGTACGGATCACTCCGCGTTGTTCTAGGGAACTATGGGTACACAACAAGCTTTTATTTTGCCTCCTAAGTGCAGATGGCGTAACCATTTTTTACTCGTTTAATGCCTACTCTTTCTCAACCATCTTTAATGCATAAGAGTAAAGGTAACACATTAGCCAGACTTCATTAGTAACTAACGTTGAGATCGTCTAATGCTTGCTGATGAGCCCTAATAAGGATTAAAGCTGTCGAAGTATGACTTTCTTCTTTAGAAGCCAAATCAAAGCTAAAGTGTTTAAATGATTTTCTATCTCTGCTCTTTTCCTACTACTTTTCCAACACCTGTTAAGGTATTAGACAAGGGAGTAGTTGTTTTCAGGAGGAAAAGGATCGCCCGACTGTCTAGTGACGCGGTCTTTGAGATTTTTCTTTTTTCTTTCTAGTTTAATATAATTTTGTCAGATTTGAGAAATTATAATTTACTTACAAATTTTAATTTTTTATATCTATTTCTAAAAAAAGTGTGATCGTAGAAAAAATCATGTGTGCATTTTGAGCAAAAAATTCGTTGCCGCTTGCCAGTTAAACGTGGAAATTACTTTACCTAAATTTAATTTTTTTAATGTATCCTCATATTTAAAAGGTTCTCGACACAATTTACCACCGCAATGTATAAATTTAAATCCGTGAAATAAGTTTTTACATTTACAAATCTCATGAGTACCGGTCACGTATAGCATCAAGGAAAAAAATGGGTCTGTCCTCCTTGATTTTAGTAGTAGGTAGTCGAGTAGATTTCAAACGAATGTTTCTCTGGTGAATAAAATATCAGGATACTTAGTCCTGCAGTTCAATCACTGTCCGCCAATGCCAGAGTTCACAAAACTAAAGGATGAAAGGACGTGAGTTGATTATTCCAGTGACGTGGTATTGGTTATAAAGATATTATTTAAAATTTGATATAATTTTTGAAAATGAAAATAAAATCTCACTACCCGTTATTTGCAAATGTATATATTGTTAATGGAACTTAAAGAGTCATTATTATTATTTAAATGCCATGACAGTTGACCGTTCAGAGTTGTTAAAAAGGTAAAGTAACAAGAAAGAGTAATGTATTTTCATTGTTGAGCAATATGTTAAATATCGTAAAGGTTTAGCAGCTACAGTTCGCAATTTTCGTAAAATATATAGTCGAAATAGCGATTTAACATTATCAACTTTACTGTAAATAGATTAAATTAAAAATTCAGAGTAACCGGATCGATTAAGGTGATCTTATTCACTCTGGCCATTATTCAACAAGTCGTGCAACAAAACCGTTCATAAAAGTCTTTTTTAAAGTTTAGGAACATTAATTCTATACCTTGGTCAAGAATTGGACATTTTGAAAAGCTCTCTCAAGAAAGATTTACATCTTTATGCCTATACAGTTTAATTGATTCAAAAACTGAAGCATATTGGCCACGTGCACTGACTATAATTTGTTGAATGCATTATCGAATAACAAGCGGATGCTGATTTTTCTAAAAAAATCATTTTTAGCGACGAGGCTCTTATTTATCTTGATGGGTTCATTAATCGTCAAAATTATTAATCTGGGGTGTTTGTTGAAAATTAAATGTATTCACAACGTGTTGTGCAGATTTTGGACTGGGTGCATAATTGGACCATTCATTTTCGAAAATAATCTAGACGGTGTCACATATCATATAGTCCAAGAAATAATACAATTATTGCTAGACTCATTTTGTGGTCGTGTAATTTCCCATTTTCGTGTTCAGAATTAGCCGCCCAGGTCATGTGATTTAACTTAACGCCATTGAAGTTTCTTCTTTGGTTTGTTTTGAAATATAAAGTTTATACCAATAAGTCCACTACCATCCACGCTTTAAAGAAGTAAATTGAAGTTTGTGTCAATGAAATTCATCTACATTTAGACAAAAAGATTATGAAACATTTTTACGAAAGAGTATGTTTTTTACCAACAATGTCATGAAAGTCATTATACTATACTGTTCCATTCATAACCCTATACTAATCAATAAAAAAAATTACAATTTTTGATTAAAAACCTGTGTTTTCTATCAAAATTACTTCTTGCGTGAATTTTTGTACACCCTTGTGACAAAAGTTAATAATGTTAAATTTATATGACTAATATAATCAGTTGGGCTTACAATGAAACAAAGGAATATTTAATTTATAAGAAAAATATTCAAATAAGCTTAAGTCGATCTTGATTTATGTATTAAATCGTATCGCGTATACACGGTGATTCATTAGTGTAAAAATCCAATATCTTTAGCTCTGTTAGAACTGAATTATTTCTGAATATACATGATACTCAACAATTTTAGTCTGGATTTTTTTAAAATCCTCTTGTTTTTAATTAATAATATAATAATAATAATACTCTCCCTAACGAGTGGTTTTCAACCCCTGAAGACAACAGAGTGACTTGTGTAGGGGAATGGACATTAATATTTGCTGTGACTTAAAGATGATTGATGGGCGCCGTGAGGAAAACCTCACCCACCTTCATATTTTATATTTAAATTATCCTCGCTTCTCTCATTATAACATTACTAAATATTATGTCATTATACTAGATAAAACCAGTTTTATATGATAATCGTATTGATTCAATGACCTGTATACTGCAAAAGAAACTGTTAAGAACCAAGTTTCTTCAGTAAAATATTTGAGATTTTAGTCAGCATAAGTACTCTTTAATTTCCTAACAAATCTGTACATGGTTAGTCAAAATTCAAATACATCATTTTCTCATTTTTTTCTAAATCGAAACCTGCTAAACCCATACCATAAACCTCCTTGCTTTTTCATCCACTGCAAGGTCCTCAGGTGATAAAATTCATTAAATTTTTATATCATAATTTCTAAAGGGCACAAAAGTTGACATATAATCATCATTTAGCAGAATCTTAGATAAGCTTTTAAATCTGGCGTTGTCTTTGTGTTTTGCATTCACGTTTACTGCGTCTTGTGTTGTGTGACCGTTCAAGGTGAGCCCAGCTTATCACCCTAAGTGATACGACCCGGAACAACGAAGTACGGTTGATCGTGTATTATTTGGTGATCAGCTGTTGTGGAAAAGTAAAATGTTTATAGCATAGTTTCCTGAATTAGTTCCTTATTTCTTTCATAAGAGTTTCAAAAAGTTGACCGTGAATTGACAGCTGTCAACGGTCAATTTGTCCAATCTGACATGAGAATTGAATTCAGCGACCTCAAAAACTCAAACTCTCAATGTAAAAAGCTCCGAGCAATTACTACTAGAGGGAGTCTTCCCCCCTTTCCCGCGCTAAATTTTGTTAGCAACATCTACTCCCCCCGAGGGGGAAAATACCTCTTCTGTAATTGGCTTATTTAATCAGCGTTGCCAAGTTTGACAGCGCCAGAAGTTTTCTGTGAGCGCCAGTTCTGACACTTTCTGACACATGTCAATTTCTTATTTGTATTTTACGGAAAATAATATTATTTATAACGTTGTAAAGGTTGTAAATGTATATTTAAGATTTATTATCTCTAATAATATGGTGAAAACATGCTTTATGTGTAAAAGGCCTGTTGAAAATGCTACTTCAAGATAATATCATAAGTAAGTACCGACACAACCTAATTATCAGAGGCGGTGCATTAGGCAATCACCTTTAATTTGCAATTAAACTTTTTTATTTTCTAATCGAAAAATTAAAATTAAGAGCAAGTACACTCCAGCTACGTTCGTCTTCATCCGTCTCATAATGATTATAGTAAAGGTTAATTACTTATTATTATTTTAATATCACATCTTTGTAAAGTTTATTGTTATTTTTTTTAGGTTTCCTTTTCTTGATATGAGAAAGAAATACATGGTTCCAAAATATATGAATTCAACAAGTAACCACCTGAATTACTTTTTAGGCTAATGAACATTTTTATTACAGACCTCAGGGAAGGAAAATATTAAAGAAAAATGCAATTTCGACAAAAGAAGTATAATAATCAATCCTGTTACTACTTCTACACTATATTCATCTGCTACTAAAATACTAAAACAGCAAGTAAGTAGAGAAACTTAAGTTTCTTTCAAAAAGAATGTTTAAGGAAAAAGGCGTAGCTATTTTTTTGTTGACACTTTTTTTTAACTAATCTAAAAGACTAATTTTGTGTATTGTTTAAATGTTCATTTTTTGTACTTAATTTGTTTTAGGTTTAAACAAAATGAACTTCTAAGATATGCATGGAATATCCCGAAAGAGCTAAGGAAGGTTTTAAAATTCTTAAGAAAAGTATTCAGAGCCAAAAACATAAAATAGTCTTCCTGTCCAAAATATAAATAGGTATAAATATTTAGATATTATGAGTGATTTTTTATTCTATAAATAGAACATAATTTGCTTCTAAATTACTACCTAATGAACTATATTATATAGTACAAAACTAATCAAGAATATCACATTATTCATGTTTTTTTTAATTTCCTTAAAAAACGTCCCAAAAAAATGTGAATATTTATTATTGGAGTTAACATCGTTATACTAAAACAATACTAGAACAACTTAAATAATGTGGATTTTGAGTTATGCAGATCATTATGATCTAAAATAATGTTTGTCTGGTGCTATAGTCAGGTATAAAAACATTCATTTATTTAAACACAGTTGCAATATACATTTTATTTAGTTTTAAGATAAAACCTATTAGGACACCCTAAAATTACTTTTTTCGTTTGATGTGAGATTAATTATTCTACATTTTTGTTGGTGAAATAGGATATATTAAGATGTCTTACTGTTTTCTCTGATTATCTAAAAAGTTAGAACAATATACAAAGACTGTTATAACAAAAAAGAGATATACCTTTACTGAAACACACAATTAGTCAGTTCAATTGTACGATAATTTAAAGCAGAAATCCAGAAAACTTTAAAAATGTGTTTAAATGTGTTTTTACTATAACAAGGACATAATTATTAAAAAAACTTGGCACATTAACATTGACGATGGGTTTTAATACTATATATTATACAAATCACAACGAACTACACAAAATGACATTATTAATAATTTAGTAATAAAAAAGTTAAGTACAATGATGACATTAAAAGTTGAGTTTCTCGAAATACTTTTTTTAAATTGTCTCAGTAACTACCTAGTATTTTTCTAGCACAATGATATTATATGAATGTGCATTGTGTGATATCTTATATTTTAGGAATAAAATTATATATTTTTTTGCAGGTTTCTGTTAACAACGATTCCAAGAACTTTTGAAAATATTATTAAAACGGCATTTGCAAATATAATTCTCAATTAAGAGCTTTTGATCTAACATTAAATTTTTATTCTCCATAAGGTTATAGCTTCCTAAGAAGAAAGTTTATCAAGACTTACCAGACTCAAAATATCAAAATTTTACCAACCAATTGATGGTTCTACTGGTTTCCATAGGAAAATTCTCCTCGAAACTACTAAAAGAAAAGTGGCAGAGGCAACCGAAGAAGGCAAAAAAGTCTTTTGCAAAACAAAAACTAGAAATTTGTTTAAGAATCTATTGTTTGAAGTTTTACCATTAATAATTTTTGATAACGATTTAAGATTATAAAGTTCTATTATGAATTTTACTCTTTGATAACCTATGTTTAAATTTTTATTAGGACCAAAATAAATTATAATTTTCACTTCAACTACAAAAACCCTCATAATATTAAAAATCTGATGTGTCCAACACATGACTTTCCTATCTAGGTATTACAGGCCTTTTCCGGTTATTTTGTACAACCTATTGCAGCATCTCTATAAATGTTTAGAGGATAAACTAAATATATACATTGTCCACAAACATCTACCGCGAAACATTTTTTTATAGATATTCATTGAAAATGAAAATACTGAAAAATTTAAATTTAGCACTTTTCCTACAATTTTTCCATTACGGTCCATTTTAAAAAAATCATGTATAAACAAATATTATAGAGATCGATATCGCAAACAACTTTTATTTCAACAATTTTCATAAAAATCAGAATTTTGCACATTTTGTCAAATTTTTCGAATACGGACCATTTCAGGAAATTTTTACATAAAGCAAAAATTATAGATAATAATATTAGAAGTAACTTTTATTTGAACAATTTTTTTCTTCAAACATAAATAACAGATATATTCCATAAAATATAAAAACGGCCTCCCATAAAGTACCCCCCCAGATGTTCCGACTTTGTCCAAAATCTAATCATTTCACGTCAGGCCGAAATAAAACTTAAGTTTAAAATTTAATGTTTTTTTCTTTATCCATTTTTGAGTTTTCTTCAAATTTCGAAATTTACACATTTTCTCAAATATCTCGAATACGGTCCATTTTAGAGAAATTATCTATAGGATAAAAATTATAGAGAATTATATTACAAACAACTTTTGTTTGAACAATTTTTATAAAAAAAAATATTTTTTTACATTTTGTCAAATTTCGCGAATACGGACCATTTTAGGAAAATTTTGTAAATAACAAAAATTATAGATAATATAATAAGAAGTAACTTTCATTTAAAGAATTTTCTTCCCCAAACGTAAATAACAGATATATTCCATAAAATATAAAAATGACCACCTATAAAGTACCCCCCCAGATGTTCCGACTCTGCCCAAAATCTAATCAGCTCATTAGATGTTGGAACAAAGCTTAAGTTTGAAATTTGGTGTTTTTCCGTGTATCGGTTCATGAGTTATGCGTTATACAGACACACACACACACACACACACACACACACACACACACAGACACACACACACAGACACACACACACACACACACACACACACAGACATCATCGCGAAAATAGTCAAAACGGATTCAGGGGACCTCAAAACGTAAAAATCCGTCGAAAACTCGAGGTCGAAAAAAATCATGATTCCTATACTTTCCTTATATCTGTATACAGATAGGAAAGTAAAAAGGGGACAAACGTTAGATTAGTTATGTTCAGGAATAAACTCTTTAAACATTTATCTACTTAAAATGTGTTACTTTTAGAAGGTATGTTATTAACTTTCTATTTGTACTTGTATTAATTTATTTCATTTTATTATCTGTTGTATTTTCAAATTGATTTTGATATTAATCTTATCTATTTATATATTTTTTATACTCACATATATGTTTTTTTCATTAAAACAAACGTTTATTAGCTTATTAAATATAATAAATTCATGTTGTTTTATTATATGCTTGTATGAATGATTACTTTTATTTCCTTTTAAAAATGAATTTCGAAGATAAAGCCGAAACGGTGAGAATAAAAATTAGACGAAAGTGACGATATTTACTGGAGCTTTCATCTACACGCTCCTTTTTCTAGCCATCTACACCTGAGCCAGCAAGATTCGTCTTCCCTCCATCCTTAAATTCTCCAGATTTACAGAGAAAAAGCCGTCCTCTTTAACATATCCAGACCTTCTTTGATGGGGACTATACCACTACATTATCAGCTTTATTTGTTATCCCGAGCAATTTAAATGCATTCGTAATTGCTCATTCTCACCTCTTCTCTTGTAGATTCCGTACTCAGTTTTCTTATTTTTAGTTACGTTTGCACTGCTCTTTTATTTTCACAGCTTTAATTCTATAATGCTGTAACGCTACAATATGGATCCATTTATGTGGTTTATACTATTAAATGTTATTCGTAAGTGACCAACCTATTATAATAATTAAAGATTATTGTATTACAGGCCTGAAGATGTTCCTGTAAGGCCGAAACTAGTCGCTCCTGTATTTATAATAGAATTTATTTTAAGGTTTTATTCTTCAATTGAAAAAATTAGACCTTTACAGTGATTTTGTTTCTTTTTCTGCATTAAACATATATATGACGGTATTCATTTTAAAAATAGTAAAATTAGCAAATTTTTTAGTTTTTTTTTACAATTAAAACGTTTGGACAATGTGTTTTTATAGATAAATGATACGCCACTGAACAAGAAGGATGTTTACCTTCCCCCTTGTGCCCGCTTCCTCACTTCCTCTACAGATGTTGCTAACACAACAATCGCCTACAAACTTGTTTTCACGCTCCCTCTATTAGTAATTGCTCGGAGGTAAAAAGAGGATATTTACTTTTATATTTCTCATTGACAGTCAATTGACAGCTGTCAACGGTCAATTTGTCCAATCTGACATAAGGGTTGAATCCAGTGACCTCAAAAACATTACCCTTTATATTAAAATAATTAAAATATGCTTTTGACATCTGTGAATAGTATTGAAAATGAATAGTTTTGCAACGGGAAAGGGGAGCTTTGGCAGTTCCGTAGCTGCCAAAATATTTATTTTGGCACTTTGTGCCCATGGAGACTTTTGTTCAGGATGACAAAATCTACAACATATCAAAAATTCAGACAATTTGACAGAAACCCAATTTCCATAAGATTATTGCGGGGTCCAATAATAACACTTAGCAATCTTGCTAACAGGCGCTGTTCCGGCTTTCGCCTTTACAAGATGTTATCGAAAGTGATAGTATAGTCTCAACCTGCTTATTCTATAGTTTACTGCTCTGGGCGGATCGATGGGGACTTTTGACATTTTTTTATATTGATGATCTAAACAATTAAACTAAGATTCATCTCTATGCGAATTAATGTAACCTTGAACGTCTATTTTGACCAGAGTAATTGTAGACTTTCGACCAACATTTCGCTATATGTTAAGAATATCCTCCTCTGCAACAACTAACACAGTTTCTGAAGAACTTCTAAAACAATGACCTGTGTATTCTTTTGAAGTAGGCAATTTTAAATAGGTCGCTATTTTAAAAGCAACCACCTAACTGAAATATTTTCCATTATTATAATACACAAAAAATCGTTGTTTGTACTCACACTTCTATAGATGTCGAGATAACTTGATGATGTCTGTTTTTTATCAATCACACTGAAAATATTGTCAATTTTAGTTTTTGATACCCATATGGTTAGAAGTTTGTTCTCAAATCTAAAATATTGGCTAATTCCTCTAAATGACATGCTTCACACAAACTAAAAATTGGTGCAACTTAAAATAAATAAACATATTAACAAAGATATTGGTTTAAAATCAAAATAAACTAATTTACCTTCTAACTTTATCATAAGATATACATTTTCTATACAGTTATCGTCTTTAACATTATGCATATTGATATGCCTGATTATGGTCCTTGACAATCAACATGCATACACCCCAGGCAGATGTAATGATTCGGCCCTATCAATGGACAGACCTTACCCAAGATAATAGACTCACTTAACAACAGAAATGTTCCACAGATGGTTATTGAGTGGGTACACAACATGCTCTCAGAGCGAGCAGTAAACATAAGTGTAGAAGATGTGAATATAAGGCGCTTGATTGCGAGGGGATGTCTTCAGGGAGGGGTACTATTACCTATACTGTGAAACATAGTGTTTGACATCTTCATAAGCCGCCTCAATATTGGCAGTCACTATACAATAGTATATGCATGTGACCTATGAAAGAGAGAAAGAGACAAAGAGAGAATTTTGAAAACATATAGAATGCAAGTAGCTTTCAAAATTATAGAACAGAGGTGCGAGGATTACTCACTGTCTATCAATCTCAAGAAGACGGAAATGGTCCTTTTCACAAAGAAAAGGATGAAAGTGCAATTAAAACCTTCAGAACTCCTAAATGCAAAGCTAAACTTTGCGACAGAGATGAAGTACCGAGGCATCACCTTTGACAGCAAGTTAAAACGGAACTTACATTTGGAAAACAGAGTCAAAAGAGAGTATACATACATTGCTTATGAACAATTCCGCCGGATGCACCTATGCGTACATACAGTGCAGTTGTCCGGGTACCGAAAACCCAAAAATGTACAGCTATCTGCAAACTATGACAAATGCAAAGAACAGCATGTCTAACAGGAGCCATAAAAATCACACCTACCAGAGCCATGAAAGTTATTCTGAATCTCACTGCACTTGATAAATGCATCAAGGAGGCTTACTGTAATGATAATGACATGCCTTGATATGGATGAAATTAAACCTGATGTTGGATCTTGTGAGGCGAGACGTCTCTTTTGGTAGGAGGCACTCGATACGACCACACTGCCTTAAGCAGAAATTGACTGTATTCCATATATATCCTTCATAATCCATATAAAGGTATAAGGGAACAAATAGAAAAGCCGAAAGCGGTAGGTACGATTCATATCCAGGATGTGAAATATACTCCAGATCCTTAAACCTAAACAAAATTGGCTGTGAATAGTAGTGTCAGAGTTGTTCAAACCGAGCTCACGGAAATTCTCATAACAGCAAAATAAATCACCGAAAATAATATCACTGGGAAAAATATGCTGATCTATACAGATAGCAGTTAAGCACTACTCACCCTAAACAGACCACGAATTTATTCAGGGTTGGTACTAGAATGTATCGAAGTTTTGACCAAAGAATCTATCAACAAAGTGGTCAACTTCAGATGGATCAAAGGTCACACCACATCGAAAGGTAACCATCTTGCTGATTCACTTGCTAAGAAGGCAGCCAATCAAATACTTTTTTGGACGTGGCCCTCACAACATCGTTAGAAATAAACCTTATTCAAGAATATAAAGGAGATGGCAGAGATGTCAGACTTACCAGGGAGCTTTTAAGTTATCCTGACAACACTACAGCGAAAAAATACTTGACTATAACTGGACATATTCTGCATCTAATCACAGGCATTCTGACTGAATGTTGCCAAGTACCAAAGCATATTTATATCACATGGCTATTAGAATCCGAACTCTGCAGGATGTGCAAAAAAGAAGATGAGACCATGTCATCTAGAATTGCCTGATGCTTTCATTTATTAGAAGATTTGTGTTCAGCTGATATAAGAGAAAGAACCTCTTGGCAACGTTGTCAACTACATTTAATCTGTAGGTATGCTCACGAGCTAGGAGGTACCTAACTACTTGGGAGGATGTACCTAGTGAGACCTAAGTGTCGTGGGATAACTCACCTTCCACATGTTATAGAAACAGAGATGGTCATTGACAGAAATTAGTCACTTCAAAACTGTTCAATAAATATTTTTTGTTGTTAACACTTATTTCTATTTCTTTAAAAGTAATTTGAGTATAAAAAATATTAGCTTGTCAGCTACCTGTCATATTTTTTCTTATCATCAAAGGTTTAGATACATTCTGTCTATTTCAAGACAATATGAATTTGATATGGAAATATGAACTTAATATGGTCATATGACAGATGACAAAGAGTTGGCATCCAGTGATACTGCTTTTAACACTTATCATACACGACATGCAATAATAACACAACACTATCGTTCATTTGGGTGAACATTTAACTGGTTCTGATAACTCTCGGTTAATTTGGTGAAGAAAATGTACCATAATTTTGTTTTCATAATATATAATAATTAGGCATTACTGATAATAATGCTCAGAGAAAAATAATATAAAGATACGACTCTGCACCTGTACTAAAGCGAAAATTGTCTTATCTGAATGTTGATTTATGGTCATAAAAGTAAGTAAATACACCCTCATAAAAAGACTGTGGGTAAATCTCACCGAAATAAATTTCTACTATGCATATATTTTGTTTGGTAATCATAAATTCAGTATTTTTGATACTAATTCACATCACCATATAGATATTCATTAAGTAAAATTGATGTGTGGTTAAATGATTTCGAGGGTCAATTGCCAAAGGACCCATAATTTAGGATTAACACCATTAACAACCTGTAAATTTCAATTTCAATTTATTTTTAACGCACGAAATTTATTTACGACCATTATAAAGCACAGGGTCAGGGAAAACGGTTTTTTTTTTCAATTTCAAACCACCCCATACACTTTAGTACTTTAACAAGTATTTATGAATAATTTAGTACCTTAATTCAAGCAAAAATATTAAAGCTCGGAATGTCCTACCATAATTTACTACTGTATCGCAGTGTAGCGTGTGTGAACAGTGGCTCACAGAACTATTGTAAAGGGACAAAAAATTGAATCTTATACTGAATATTACCGTGTAAAATTAGATTTTCAATATATTCTAATATGAGAATAAAATAATTATTTTTATTCAGTATTTGTGTTAAAAAGCCAACACAATGCTTGTCTTAAACTTCATACTGGTAAACTAATTAAGGATTTTAGACATGTATTCTAGTGTTATCTGAGATTAACGTCATTCTACACCGAGGGAAATGTTTAGCTATGGTAGCAAAAATTGTATTAACCCTTAAAACTCTATTAAAATAGGTGACAGCCAAAGTACTTTTAATACGGTTAATAAATTCACTTTTTTGGAATTACTTTTTAGTCCCAAAACACGTACTTTTTAGTTTTTATTAATTTTAGTGGTTAGAAAGTGAAATTTTACTCACTAAAAAGTAGTTTTTTATGGTTTAAAAGTAGGTTTTTAGTGGTTAAACAGTATTTTTCTTGCAATTAAAAAGTATTTTGTTACCTTGAACAGACAATTTTAATTGTTGCAAAAAATGCAGTATCCCGAATCCTTTGTAAAACTGTCTAAATTCATTAAAAAAAACTTAAGCCGGAACATTTAAAACAGAAAACATTTGGGGCATGCGCATTATCAATTTCCAAACAAAATTAAATAAAATAAGGTATACCTAAAAAGATAAAAGTTTGCCATCTTTTCTACTAATTCTTATTTCTTATTCTAGGTTACTTCATGTATACCTAAACGCTATACAGATGTGCATGTTTAATTTGCCAAAAAGTGATACAAAAAAAAAAATAATTACAAAACATTTTTGTTTTCTATTTCTTAATTTAATAAAAATATCAAAAAACACTGCCATACATGTGTTTTGTTAGACATATCTGTTAACGTCACTGGAACAAATAATTTTAATCTTAAACATTTAACCCTCAGTACTCAAAATAGCCTCAAAGTTCGATCAAAATAAAAAAAGGAATTTCTGATATCTTAATGAAACAACTTTGCAAGATTTTTCGCTTTATCTACTGTTTTTTTCTTAATTAACATTAAAGTGAGGGTTCAATACAATTGAAATGATAAATTAGTAGATATAAAATACTTTTATATTATATGTTAGGTACTTACCCTTAAAATTTTCAACAAAATCTTGGAAGACCCCAATTAGTCAGCTTCTCTGTGTAATCCATTGAAAAACGAACATAACTTATGCACAATTATTGCAAAAATGGCGTCACACCTACGATTTGCCAACTTAACGTGGATGACCTTTGCTGGCGGCTAGGGTAATTATAACTAAAATCACAAATCACCGGCTTGTTCTTATCTGTGCCTGTCGATATACCGGCACCGGGAACGGACTGAACGGAGTACGCCGAATACACGAAAATTTTCTCGAGCACAGACGAAAAAGCTTTAGATCGTTATTTTCCAAAGATATTTTTTATTGGACTTAAAAAGCGAATTGTTATGATGGAAAATATACGTTTTCTACTATAGAAAATAAATGTTAAGTAATTAAAAACTATTTTTAAGAGCAAAAATTATTTTTGCTGGGTTCAGTAGACTGAAAAAAAAATATTTGCAAAGGGTAACAATTTTTTTTGTATGGCGATAAGATTACTTTAAAAAAGTATTTTATTTAGTTGCATGAATGTATTTTTTTAAATGTAGCTGAAAATTTATTTGTGGTAACAAGAAATTTCTCAACAAAAAACTTTTTAAATATAATTCTCTCAGTGTATACGATGTATCATGGGTGGAATTAAGAAGGATTGAGTGAGCTGGGAGGGCAGTAAAATGTTGTGTGTGTGCGCCTACGAGAATCGGAATCTGATTGATGTCCAAAACTACAAATTCGACTATTGCATGCATGTACTTCGATGGCCCAATTGGCAGAGGGGCCAACGGCTCTAGTCAAAAGGATCCAGCTTCCATTAATTTTTTTCGTTCTTTATTTCTCAACTTTTAACAAATTATCGTAACATTTTGGACTTGGTAGTAAATAACATTAACAGCACTGTAACACGTGATGATATACCCTTGGTAAATGAAGATGGTTTTCATCCATCTCTATGCATATCACTTAATGGTATCATTGCTAGTCAAGTTAGTTTTTAACCTAAATAGTCAAAAAACACACAATTTGAAAAAAGCTGATTTTAATTTGCTGTATTCTGAATTATTATGTACAAATTGGAATTTTTGAAATAATGTTACAGAGAGTAATTTTGCTGTAGAAACCTTAAATAATAAGTTTTATACATTATCGTTAACCATGATCTGATTACAAAACGTTTTAAACATCAATATCCTATATGGTAAACGAGTGAAATCATTAAACCTAACAAAACAAAAACAAAATTGCTTAGAAAAAAAAAACAGGTAATATTGGTTGTTACGAAGAATTTAGTCAATACAGGAGGACAGTTAAAGTTAAAATACGTGAGGTTTATGTACGGTACCTTGTAAATATTTAGGATCAGCTAACACAAGAACCCAAATATTTTTGGATGTTTCTATACAGTAAAAATTAAATCACTTGAATTCCTTGTAGAATGATCTTTGAATCTAAAACATACAACAGTTCTCAGTCGATTGTGAATGACTTCATCAATTTTTTTCATTGTGGTTATACTCAACCTAATATTGAACAAGATATAATCTTTACTTAGACATAAGCTGCAAACCAATGACAGCAATCGATATTATTTATACCAGTAAGAAATTTAAAAAAAAAAAACAAATTTACCTCAGGCATTAACAAAATACCCTCATTTCTGTAAAGTAATTGCGTGAGAACATTATTGCATTCCCAATTTTTAATATAATACTCAAAACATCAGTTTTTTTTTTATTTTTGAAAAATTACTAAAGTTTTTCCTATTTATAAATCACAAGACCACTCTTCTCTAAACAACTGTAGACCTATTTTAATTTTAAATAACTGCAAAGATATTGGAGACAATATAGTACAACCGTATTTATCGGCCAGCAATAAATATCATATCGAAACATCAACATGGATTCATGAATCATAGCTCAACTACTAGTAATTTATCAGCTTTTAGTGAAACATTAGACATGAGGGGACAGATTGATATGGTGGTATACAGATTTTTCCAACGCCTTTGACAAAATAAGTCACACAACTCTACTTAAAAACTTATCTCATTTAGGAACTAATGATACTTATCTGACTCTTATTCGGTCTTATTTACTTTAAAGAAGATAATATGTTACCTGTAATAGCTTTTACTCTATCGACATCCCTTAGGATCCAATTTAGGACTTCTATTGTTTTTAATTATCATTAACGATTTGTCTGATTCTTTAGACTACAATAGGTTAATGTTTGCTGATGACCTTATACTATGTTTCTCTCAAATCTGGACAACTGTGTTATACTTCAAGAACACATTAACAATTTACAAAATTGGTGTTGGAGAAATTATCTGTTTCTTAATGTAAAATAATAACTTTCTGTCAAAAATTAAATCCTATCCAATATCCTTATAACATCGATAACGTTACCTTAGAGAGATCCGAATATGTCAGAGGTCTTGGGGTGTAGTTTGACAGTTAGTTAACATTTAATTTTTATATTAACCAAATCATTAATTCCGCTTACCGTGCATATGGTTTGATTGTTAGAAATTGTAGGAATTTTACGAATTTTTAACTGGAGTTGATTTATTGCAAAAATTAACATTAATAAATAAAAATATTACATATTATAGAAATTCGTTACAACACACTCAAAAACTAGTAATACCATTGTATTTAGATCACCTAGTAGAAAAATGCCATTACAAATTATCTTAAACAATGGACAGTATCAATCTTTAAAAGTTCATAAAAGCAAAGCTGATCTTTCGAGTATTTATAAATTACCACGACCAATAAAAAAAGCCATGTTAATTTACTAGAATATCACCAATGCATATTACAATGGTTTTGATTTATATAGCGTTGTTTCAACAGCTTTACAGTTATATTTCCAACTAATAATTAGAGGCTTTACAGTTGTATTTCAAACTAATAATTTAATAATTATTATTTATTCACAAAACGAAATGCTGCAAAAGTTAAATTACAGAGTAATTAAAACAATCATTTTAAATAAACAATTTTCGATAGGCTAAATAACAATAATTGATTTATTAGGTAAAAAGAACACATTGTCGTCGATGTCCGTGCCGTTTATATGTTCATAAAATTGCATGTTAACGTTCGAAATTAAGTGCATCACAAATTCTTTGTCTTCTATCTTTGGATTTCATACTTTTTCCTTCCAGTTACAGTGGCATTAGCAAGTTTTTAATTATAGCCGGACCACCCATTTGTTTTTCTTATATCTATTTCAGCATACGTGTCTTCAAAATTTTTCTTTCTGAAAAATTTAACTGTTTTTTTTTATCAAAAGTATTATACATGTTTTAAACAACTATTTTTTTATTCTCAGCATCCATTTTTATTTATTTATTATCTTAATTCACTATTTACCTGATCAAAGCTTGGGCTTGCCTTCCCCAATTGAATAGCTATTATTTTCAGAAGAATTGTTTGAGATATGCTAATTATATGCTATCATTCATAATGTATCACAAAAATATTCGTTTACCTATTTTTAATAATTCACACTTACTCTCCTAAAGAACCAAATAACGAACTATCTTCTCTATTATGAAGAAAGCAACCAAGATGCTTGGATTGCTTCTGCAGGCAGGTTTTTTGCTTATTCATATTTGTCGGTTGTTTCATTGGCTAACAAATAATTAGAGGTACCAGAATGTGTCCTAGATCTGTTTTTTTCATTAAAGTATACGGTTCTAAATGCAATATTATACGAAAGTCTAAAAATTACAGAAATCCGTTCAATTACACATCAAGAAGTTCAAACACTGACTACTACTGGACCGACCCTGACACATCTATCAGAAAGACGGCAACAGAGTCTGTCGGTCTCCCATTAGAAATACATTGCCTATGCTACGCCGTACTGTATTTTCAATGTGCCCTGCACTATACTTAACATCTTACGCATATTGTCCTTCGCTTGGTACCATGCTAACGACTTACCGTGTCATGTTTTGATGAATTTATTGTTCTTTTTTGTTGGACTGCATATTACATACGATTTAATTTCTTATTTTTTCTAGATATGTAGTTTATTTAGTTATGAATTCATCATAAGCTGTAGGATATTTTTTTTTGGAGAAGTTCTTGGACAATTTAAATATTATACTTTTAATAAGTTAGTTCTTGAAAAATAATTTTGAATTTTTTTCTAATGACAAACAGATTGGGTGTATATATAGTTTAGTTCCATTAAAAATAATTCATAAATTGTTGATCATTTCTTAAATTTGGTAAATTCAATTATAAAGAAACATAAGTTTAAGGTTTTTTTTATTTCTTTCTTCATTTACTGGGTATTAGAGGAACTCAGTTGGCTACTTTCAATTTATCTACTACTTCCAGAATTTTTATAAGCTATCCACCCCCAGCTACCCTTTGAGCGAGGTGAAAGATCAGAAGGTTAACATCGGAACAACTAAAACTTATTCAACCGCAGTAGATAAAATTTTTGTTAATGGTTTTTTGAAATTTTCACTTTTAGGCAGTTTCCTTCACTGGAAGTTTCCGAGTGCATTTGGCAAGTTATACTGTTTTCGAAATAAATCGCTGATTATTCATCACTTTTGGGCACATAAACGAGATCAAGACTGCTTTGTTGATTTATTTTGGGCGTTTGTTGACATAATTCCTTTCATAATAACGATTTCAGACAGGCTTAGAATGTTAATTTTCATCTATTTTATGTCTTCTAATGGAATGCAATTGGATAGTAAATTATCAATTTATCCTAAATTATTATTTCCATGCACTATTTAATAAACATTTAAGTATGGAATAGTCAGTGTTAACATATTACTACTTATAATGTTACCATGCAGTACATTTTAAGAGTTTGTTGAATTATATTTATTATCTTTTTTGTCTTCATGGTACAGGATAATTTAAATTAAAATATGTTTTTCAGCCTATTTAACATATATGAATTTTTTGCTGCTTCGATTTGGACTGGTTTTTTCCCGCTTATTCGTTGCTCTTATTTGTTATTTTTAATATTTCTTATTTTATTTGTCAATAATATTTTCCATGTTTTCACTACCTTTTGGATTTTTTGCACCTACATTTTGATTTTGTCATATTTTAATTTTTTTGTTAGTATCCAATCTATTTATATTTTTTCTTCTAGTTGTATTTAAATTGGTCAATTTACCAGTCAATAAAAAAACTGATATATTAAAATTAAAACGCAATCATTTATAAATATAATCGCCTTAAAATTATTACAAAATAATCTATTTAATAGGAAACACAAGTAAGTCCGTTTTATTTGAGCAATACTCAAAATTAAGATGTTACGTAAATTCCATCACTCCACTTTAATAATTTGACGAAAACGATTTTAATTAATAGTACATAAATTACCTTTTAAATAATACAAACCTTAATGAGTTTATATAATATTTCACGCCTTTTACTTGATCAGTAAAGGTAACTTCATTCTTCTTCTTGATTATGTTCTATTTTTTATTTTACCCTCAGTGGTAAACAATTGTTTATTATTTTGGAGAAAACGCATCGCAGGAGATCTACAAGTAGCTTCAGCATTAGTTATGTAGGTGAGATTATAGTTTTACGTCGTGAAGTGCAGAAAAAACTTTACCGTGATAATAAAATCAATAATGGAGCTTGTGATATAATTCAGCAGATTATTCTACTGGTATGATGGCTATAGAATAATCGCTATCAATTTTTTGTAATGATGAAGCTAATGAAACATATCCAATTTTGATCGAGTTTCTTAGTGACGCAGCCAGAATCCTGTCTGACTTATTTCGGGAACAGTGTGAAGTTAGACGAAATATCATTAAGTAATACTCTTAACGAGAAACTTTGACCATTTCTGTGTCGGATGGTTATTTGATAAACATTTGTTGGATCGTGCTAAGTTTGAAAAGATATAGAAAAATCAAGTAACGAACTTAAGCAGACAAACAAAGCAAAGCAATCAAGTTCGTTAAAAACAGAACAGTTTCTCCAGGAATCGTGTCCACATGAGTAGACTGAAGTACCAAACAATGCCAATAAAGAGATCCAAGAGAGGTCGTGTTCATTCAGAGTTTTTTTAAAAAGCTCCAAAGAAAGAACAAGCAGAGCTAAAGGAGCAGGATATAATAACCCAGTTAAGTCTTCTTATGGGCAGGCTAAGCCAATTTTTCGAAAGAAGGTAGGTGATTATATCTGATCCACTAATCCTACTATTAAAGGTTATGAGTTTCTTTTTCATTTTTAAATAGTTAAAGAGGTATTGCCACATGAAACAATGTGGTCTTCACTGGAATATACCAAAAAAAGTTAGAAATTTTCTTTTTTACTAGTAGACCGTCAGACAGGTTTAGGTGCCCCATTTTCGCATACAAGCCTCAAAGAGGGTTGAAAATTACATCGATTTTAAATAGAATGAAAATGAATTTTCAAGTGGCTGCTGGGGATAACACATGAAAAATTCGATTTTCCACAAAACTGAAAGGTTATTTGTTGCTTATATTTCCTCGCAAGCCGTTTTCACTGTATGAATAATTAATAGAACTAGGCTTTGGAAAACCAAATGCTTTAATGTTGCAAGCGTCAAAAGAGTTGACATAAGGGCGTAATCTTCTAAGCAAATATCGAGATTTTACCAGATTTTTCCACACAAGCCCATCGAATGTATGAAAACGTTCATCGTCACTAGTCCGAAAGATATATTTTCTTAAATTACCTAAATATATAAGTGCATTTTGGGGTCGAAAATTTATCTGATAAGGAAAATCGAATTTTCCATGTATTATCCCCAAGATCCACTCGTAAATTTTGTTTAATTCTTTTTATGCCTGAATCAAATGGAAAACAAAAATTACTTTGGAGATGAAAAATTTAAATGCTTTCTCTGTCGATTCTTTTAACATGAAGGAGATCTGATGCAAGAATTATTACCATAAATTCATACTTGACTTTCACTGACTTAAAGAAAATTTATTTTTTAGTAAATATGGTAACCGGTCATAGGATACATTTACACTCCTATTTAACATTCACTTGCCTGTCATTCGGGTACTTTACAAGCGGCACTGCATTGGCCGATAAGAAATGTCTCCCAATAAATAACTACGTCACAGGCATCAGTTATTTCTTGTTCCCATGCCCACTGCTCATTGGTTAATCATAAGTGGCAACCACTTTCATTGATTAGTGACACAGGCGTTATGCACTTCCTAATTAGGCAACGTCAAGAGTGAAGCTTAAACCCCGCTTAACGTTTGGTCTTCTTTGGGCCAGAGCTTCAGTACCACTCACAGAAACCACATCACATCGTTATGTGATGTTAAAAAGGCGACGCTTCGTCCGCCACCACTCAACAATAGACATCAAAATGTGGCTTAAGTAAAAAATATTTTATATAAAGTAAAAAGTATGCAGTTTTTAAGTGCACCATGGAATAAAAAATAAAAATCTTTTCAGTACTGTTTAAAATAAAGCGTGTAATCAGAAGATAATATTTTCCTCCAAGTACTAATCCTCCCAGGCCTATGGATCGCACAGGTATTTTCCAACACAGTTTTTGATTTTCCAAAGTCCGAATGTCGGTCCTAGTTTGTTTATAGAAACGAAAATACCACTTCAATCATTATTTATCTAGGGTGAGAAATTTTACTTCTCATTGGAGGAATGGAGTAAATAATGGTGATTTCTTATGTGTTTTTAGTAAAACGAAGTTATTAAATGCTGCAACATAATATTATAAGAAAATAACTTGCCAATATAAATAAGTTTGGCCTTCTAGATCGAAGAATTGCCCCTTGTTGGTGTCGCCGGTGATCCAAATCTACCATGAATTAGATTTCATTTGCGACAATCTCGCAGTAAATTGTTCAACACTCACCAGCCTGAGGGGGCGAATGTTGGAAAAAAGAAAACCAAAATAATAACCAGTCACGTCTCTATGGAAGTCGGTTTATACAAAAATACAAAAAACTTCTAGTTTCTAAATGGATTTTTACGGAATCTAATTTAATTGAAAAAAAAAACGGGGATAAAATAATGAAATTTAAAAATCGAGCCTACAGATTTCAAGTATATCTAAAAATTCGGCTGTGTAGATATAGGGATGATTGGAAACACGTTCGATATGACATTTCTCTTTTGTTGCTTTTTTTTTGTCACATCCTGGATAAATGGGTATAATTGGAGTTTACATTATGGGTGTCTCATTAAGTTTTTAACTCTTTGTCCTCCTACATTGAAATTACCCTGCTAACTAGAAGAAGCCGACTGAGGCTTATCATCTTCTCATATAACATATTAATGTATTCTCTGTTCTAATGTTAAAATACAGATGACCATTTAATATACCAAATGGGTAATTCACTAGAAGAAGAAGATACCAGCTGCAGGGGACTGTTAGTCGAGAAATGGGAGGATTTCACTGCGGGGAGCGAAGTGCATCAGGAAAAACGGAGTAAAGGTTGTAAAATCTAAATTTAAAGTTAAATTCAAAGAAATATTATGTTCTAGATCTGGTCATAATAATATTATTAAAATAGTCGTATATGCCCAGCTAGAAAACAAAATTATAAGAAGTGGGGCCTACTAATTGGGAATTTTGCCCCATTTTAGATAACACTACGGTTGCTTGGGTACGGTCACTGTCACATATGCGACATCAGCGAATCATATACAATCTTAAGAAACACCTTATATCCTTTTTTTAACTTTATAAAAAAATCAAAATTGTTCGATTGTTTTTTTGTATTTAAATTCAAAAAATGAGAAACTAAAAGAGACTCCCATTGTTATGTATTTGTAAATAATCATAACTACCATAATAATTATTATTCCTGCTGACATATATGTAATAATATTGGGTAAATCACAAATTGTCTGATTATAATTCGGATAAAATCCGATTACGATATTCGAGAAGAAACACTAAAAGCAACTTTGTAAACAAATATTTATTGTTTCGGATGAATCTTGTAGTTGAATTAGAAATGTTCTACTTAGGTTACTAAAGCAACGGTATCATATAACTAGCAGGATAAGGTCACGCGTCGATTTGTTTTCTGTCTCTCTCGCACGTCATACGTCAACTACATGATAAATGTTTGGCGCTTTCACAGATATCTTTATAGCTTTAGGCTTACTGGATGTTGACTGTTATATAATTTCATAATGTAGCATCAATTGGTATAAGGCGATCTGAAAATTCAGAGCCACGATTAACTGGGTCCAAAATATTTACAGTTATTTTTAGGTGCATAATGAATTAGTTATGTTTGTAACAAAGGACCCCGCAATAATCTTATGGAAATTGGGTTTCTGTCAAATTGTCTGAATTTTTGATATGTTGTAGATTTTGTCATCCTGAACAAAAGTCTCTATGGGCACAAAGTGCCAAAATGAATATTTTGGCAGCTACGGAGCTGCCAAAGCTCCCCTGACCCGTTGCGAAACTATTCATTTTCAATAATATTTACAGATGTCAAAAGAATATTTCAATTATTCTAATATATAGGATAATGTTTTTGAGGTCACTGGATTCAACCCTCATGTCAGATTGGACAAATTGACCGTTGACAGCTGTTAATACACTGTCAATGAGGAATATAAAAGTAAATATTCTCTATTGACATTGAGAGTTTGGGCTTTTGAGGGAGCAGAATTCAATTATCATGTCAGATTAGACAAATTGACAGTTGACAGCTGTCAATTCACTAGAATAGAGAAGTAAATATTCTCTGTTGACATTGAGAGTTTGGGTTTTTAAGATCACTGAATTCAATTCTCATGTCAGATTGGACAAATTGACCGTTGACAGCTGTCAATTCACTGTCAACTAAGAATAGAGAAGTAAATATTCTCTGTTGACATTGAGAGTTTGGATTCTTCAGGTCGCTGAATTCAATTTTTTTAATGCCAGATTGGCAAAATTGACAGTTGACAGCTGTCAATTCACTGTCAACGAAGAATAGAAAAGTAAATATTCTCTGTTGACATTAGGAGTTTAGGCCTATGAGGGAGCTGAATTCAACTCTAATATCAGATTGGAAAAATTGACAGTTGACAGCTGTCAATTTATTGTCATAGTAGAATAAATATTAAAGAAATTATTTTTGAGCTTAGAATGATTTGTTTTGAGCTTGCTTAATCCAAAGCTGATGTACAGTCAGAGAAAATAATAGTTTACAGCTGTAGTATATATATGTAAATAGATATATCTATTTACAATGAGTGTTGGTATTAAAATACGTTTAACTTATATCTTGCTATTTGCAACATTTCTATGCTTTTTAGATCATTGAATTCAAGTAAGTCATAAAATTGAAGACACCGTAAGTTTACAGCTGTCAACTAGGTATGATAATCTTCACCAAGAGAATACCTTTGTTTGAAAGGAATATAATTATGACCCAAATATTTGATATGTTTCGATCATCGCTAGTCATTGGATTCTTGAGAGGCTTCGTTTATTTTGGTGTAAATTTGTCCAATCTGACATGAGAATTAAAATCAGCGACCTCAAAAACCCAAACTCTCAATGTGAAAAGAGGATATTTACTTTTATATTTCTCGTTGACAGTCAATTGACAGCTCTCAACTGTCAATTTGTCCAATCTGACATGAGGGTTGAATCCAGTGACCTCAAAAACATACCCTATATATTAAAATATTTAAAATATGCTTTTGACATCTGTAAATAGTATTGAAAATGAACAGTTTTGCAACGGGTCAGGGGAGCTTTGGCAGCTCCGTAGCTGCCAAAATATTCTTTTTGGCACTTTGTGCCCATGGAGACTTTTGTTTAGGATGACAAAATCTACAACATATCAAAAATTCAGACAATTTGACAGAAACCCAATTTCCATAAGATTATTGCGGGGTTCTCTTGAATATAATTAAATTTCTAAAAAGGAGGAAGGGAGAGAGATAGATATATTTAGATAAAGCAAAACTTTAATATAGTAAACAAAGGTCCAAAGACAAATTTATAAATGTTTATATAATTACCAAACAATAAAAAATGACAAGTGTTGGTATGTTTTGATTGATCGTCAAGGTGCTGTCCATTTAATGCACATTGTCAGGTTTTCCTATAAAAAAGAAAATATTCGTAATTATCCGTGAACATTACTTTAGTAATTATGTAATATCTTAAATATTATATTATTTATTATCTTAACAATTATTCGATCAATCAGCAAGTACAAAGGGATTCGACAGGCAATGTACTTATTACTGTTTTGTCTATTTCATTATCAAGGCATAGTACCTAGGCGTATAAAATGTGGCCATGAAGGGATATAACACGCGACATGACTTCTGCCTAGTTAGTACCCTTTTGACACGCGATACGCCTCACATTTATATTAGTATTAAGCTGTCCAGTGAATATGAGGGGATTAAACGCGCGATATACTCGCTCCACCTACTGGAGCTTTAACCCGAAGGTCGAATTCAGAACAGTGCAATAAACAAAAGAGATTAAATGCGCGATTATTAGCTTCAGATATATTTTTTATATGTGCACGTATAATTACTAAATCAGTATTCATAACAATTATCTTTATAATCTAATAATTAAATATCAACAAATATTAAAGGTATTTATCTAAAAACTCAAATACTAAAGAAAAAGGACCCTCAGTGATAAATATCACCTGCAAATCCTATCACCCACAATTTACAATATATTAAGCTTTTCACAAACCGCACCTACGACCACTGAACAGTACCTTTCTGTTACGTTAAAATAATAGAATGCCTCTATTTAATTTCAAGTAACCTAAAACACTTGAAATCCATACCATGGGTAATAATCATAAATCAGTGCCTATATTGTGATAATTTCAAGTGCGGCTCGAAAACGCTGACAAAATAATGTCAACAACCAGTTGTGCGCTGAAGCATCTTCTCATAATACCTTTTTCTAATACCAAAACATATCGAGAAACTAATTTAAAGAAAATAAATTAGTATAGGGATTTACATTCGGCCATCCTGCAGTCGCCTCGCCTCGAGGTGATCCCTCTAGTTTGAATCTGCATCATCATCGTCAAAACTCAACTCCATCTTCGCCGCTATCACTGCTTGTCAACAGCAATGACCCTCTCGAATTTAGTGGATTTAATGGTTCTATGGGAGTTTGGCATATCAGCAATTAGATATTCGTCATTTGGCAATACTGCTTTTACTATGATGGGTCCAGCATAAGGGGTAATCAACTTTCGGCTATTGCCTTTAGTTGTGTGTTGTTTCTCGATGAGTACCAAGTCGCCTTTCTTATATTTCGTAGAAATTTTCCGTTTCTTGTCATATTGTCCTTTTTTCTTTTTCTTTAGTATTTGAGTTTCTAGATAAATTCCTTTAATATTTATTGATATTTAATTATTGATTAGATTATAAGGATATATAGTTTTTACTGGTCAAGAGTTTACTTTATCTATGTACCTATATGCTTACAAATGAATAACTAAATGTGCCTAAAAATTATTTAATAACCATATATCCATAAATATACCAATATGTTTGTTCCTTTAAATTTTTAAAAAGTTTATAGTTTCTGATGATGATGGTTTTTAGAGCCGATAAACAATTTAAGGTCAAACATGTATAGTATAAAATTTAAGGAACAAACATTTAAAGTAAACATTTTAGTTGTCCCATGTTACGGTTTCAAAAATGATGGTCTTTAATTTTCAAATGTTATTTTATACCTACTAATAAATGATTAAAATCATTGCTTTAATAAATATTTAATCAAATATGGGTTACCTATTACCTTTTTGTATAATATCTTTTAAATTTAGAATCAGATATATATTTGTAATTTGAAATAATTTATTAATGTTAAACCATGTTTACATATTTTCCCTTTTGTTTTTATTTGCAAATATCATATTTCATCTTTATTCGACATTCGACATATTTGTTTGACATTAATTATCACAAAACACTCATTTTTAAGAAATAATCTTCTTTTCTTCTTTCCTAAATATTAATCAGGTTATCCACCTTAGAAATTAAAGAAGTCCCTGGCACTTACCTGCGCAATTTGTCTCTTATCAATTTAAAAGTTTTTGCCTCTTTTTTTTTCTTATCTTTCTTTTGGGCTTTGGAATTGAAGCATGTGCTTTGTATTCGCGATTTTTCGGATTTTCGCCTGAAATAATAAAGAAAACTAAATAGAAAACCAATATTAAGTATTCATGAGAATCAAACTCACTTGCAGAGGATTTTGTTGATTTTCTATAAAAAAATCTTTCATATGCCACCCGCTATCTCTTCGGTAAGTACAGCCTTCTTGATTTCTATTAATTTAATTCACATATATTTTCTTTCCTGTAGGCCTTTTCTTCTTTTTCTTCTTTTCTTTTTTTTCTTCTTTTCTTGTATTGTTTTACAACTCTTAATATATCAATTTCCTTGGATTTTGGAGTTCCCTCTCGTCGAATCTTCAGATTTGGACCTGTCGATTGTAGTCAAACAGCGCGCACCGCTCAGAGAATCACCAAGCCACACATCGTAGGGCTTCGCTCAGTATTCGGAACCTCTACTAGCCTGAATTACTCCTACCTGGCTAGAAGCTAAATGTTTTATTCCACCGTAGTACGAGGCACGATACCGTGACGTCACTATTCGGACCTAGTGCAAGTAAGACGTTTCCTTTTTATTTTGATCTGCAGTCCTTGGTTCAAATCAAATGTGTATGGGACCCTAAAACTGAAGTTATACTTATAAATATTAGATTTAATTAGGACTATGGGCCATGTGGCCTCCCCCACCTCGACCTTTTCAGATCTATTGTGGATATACTTATACTTATAAATATTACTCTATTACTCAGTTTTCGCTAATTTTAACAGTTATTCATATATATTTAGTATAGAAATAAGGTTATTCTGCATATGGGAACTAATTGGTACCAATTGGGGCAACTCTGATGTATTAGTATTACTGGTATCATTTAATTTAGAAATATTGATTAATTTATTTATGTGTTGCATAGGTAAATACTGAATTTAAGATTTAGAGCCATTCAACTAATAATTCAAATAACTGTCATATATATTTAAAATTGTTGTATATATATTTATGTATCATACTCACCCCACTCTACCGATTATTGATGAACTAATTTTGAGCTAGCACCATTTATGTTGATGTTTAAACTAATAAAAACCATATTAGTAAAACCATCACATTTGTTTTTCCTATTTTTGTTAGAAGGCCAAATAAGGCGAGTTTGTCCTTTCATTTTTTTTTCTAACACCCATATAGTATGCAAATTTTTCTTCGCCAACAGTATTTTTTTTATTGCACTTTTCTTAATGTTCCTAATTTTATATAGAAGTTTCGAAAATGTATTTTAGATCTTATTTTACTAACTAAATATTATCTAAAGTGTAAAACGGACTAATGTGTCAGAAATTCCAACTATCACGTTCGCAGGTATTTAGAAATCTTGGCAACACTACATAATCTAATTAAACTATGCAGGGACCTCCAGAACCATTCGATAATTACTCAAGTCCTGCGGTTATGCTCCAGAGTGTTCTCTGGACCCTCTTCAAACCGCCCCCTCCTCTCCGCTGATTCCCCAGGACTTGCGTTGACATTTGGGAATTATATTCATCGCATTATGACAACGTTGGCGGTAGAACGTTAGGCCAGCCAAATTGTTTGTTGTTAGTTAGAGGAGATGAAAACAACGCCCTAGTGGCAGATAGCCTTATATGTACAAGAAATTAGGGATGAAGTAACTTTGGACTCGATTAGTAATATCAATTTGGGAACTTTCTATATCTTTTTTGGTCAAATAAAAAAAACCGTTTAAAATGGTTTTTATTTCGAATGAATTTATTACGACACTTGTTTCGTAATTAGGAGAAATGTAATTCTGTTAGCTATCTTTCACATACAAAAAAGTTATATAAGGTAAAATATGTATGCATGATAAAACAAAGTTTTTTAAATTACTAACCTACGGGTAATGAACTATTGTTTTACGGTAAGTGATTTTAGTTTCAGTGGGTATTAAGCATATGCCATTACAAGTAAATCTTCCACTGTGGTACGTTTATTGACTTACAGCTATTTAAGTGTATTTTTACAATATAAATACCTTTTATTGGACGCAAATAAACCGATTTTTCCATTTAGAATTTAAACTCAAATTTAGACGACTTTATTAAAAAAAATAATAAGCACAATACAAAAATAAAAAACAATTTTAAATAACACATGCCAACTCTGGCGAATTCTAGCTCGTGTACAACAGGAATTTCACAATTTATAAAAAAAATATGAATTTCTAAAACAAAAAATAAAAAAATAGTTAATTTAAAATGAAAATTAGAATAGTAATAACTTATAAAAAAATAGTTATAAAAATAATGTAACAACAAAAGAACTTGTAGATTTCGGCGATTATTAATACGGAGACAGCCGAATCTCTACCAAGTTATAAATAAATCGTTATAGTTAAAATGTAGAATTATTATTTATTTTTGTATTTTATGTTTTTATAAGGTATCTGACTTTTTATATTATTCTTTTTTCTTCTGTCTCCTGTTGTTACTTGTTGTCACAGCAATCTTGTTCTCCTGGAAACAACTGAAAAACCCGGAATGCTCCGGAATCGTTACATCCTTTTCTAATCCTTTGTCCTTCTTTTATCTGTGCCTAAGATGCGCAGTAGAGGTTACGACAAAACTAACTAACTGTCATAATATAATACGGGATGAGTAAAAAGTGAAACAAAAACACTACATCACTTCCCCCCTTTTTTTTTTTTTTTTTTTTTTTTTTATGTATAAAAAATATGAAAATCAATTTAAAACAATTGAAACTTTCTTTTTGGGTTTGATGATCGGATTATCCTCTGAACATGGATAATCCGATAACACAAAAGCACTCGTTTATCAATATTAACAACTAATTCCTTTAAAATTGTAAAAACTTTGTCTGTTCGATTTAAAACTTTAAATGGACCCTCGTAAGGAGGAGTCAACGGTGGTTTTAAACCTGAAATTTTCATAAAAACAAAATCAGTTGTCTTTAAATCAGGTGAAACAAAAATTTTTTCGTTGACGTGTTTAGTTACCGGAGCAGGTCTAAAATTATTAAAGTTTTTACGTAATCTGATTAGTAAAGCGTGAGTATCAATATTTTCGTTCAAATTAGTGAAAAATTCACCTGGTAAACGTAAAGATTGACCATATACTAAATCCGCAGAGGAACATTGTAAATCTTCCTTGAAAGCTGATCTTAAACCCAGTAAAATTAAAGGTAATTGTTCAGACCAATTATTATTGTTTAATTTAGCCATCAAAGCACTTTTTAAAGATCTATGGAACCGTTCAATAATTCCGTTACTTTGCGGATGATAAGTTGTCGTATGTATACTATTAAAACCTAACCGTTTACTAAATTCTTTAAACAGATGGGATTCGAATTGCGCTCCTTGATCATGAGTTATTTTACATGGAACTCCAAATCTAGAAATGAAATTATTAAGAATTTTGTTGATTATATTTTCCGAAGAAATATTTTTAAGAGGGTACGCTTCTACCCATCTAGTAGCTCTGTCGATAATGGTAAGCAAATAATTGCATCCCTCTGACATTTTTAAAGGACCCACAAGGTCTAAGTGAATATGTTCGAATCTCCCTTTTGGAGGATCGAATTGTCCAATAGGACTTTTGGTGTGTTTAACTACTTTTGCTCTTTGGCAATTAAGACAAGCTTTAACCCAGATTCTGATGTCTTTACTCATCCTTGGCCAAAAAAATCTAGACCTGATTAATTTAATAGATGCTGTAGAACCCAGGTGAGCGATGTTATGCATTTTTAAATAAACGATATAACGTAACTCTTTTGGGATATAAGGTCTATTTTTGCCATGACTTACTTCGCACCAGATGTTGGTCTTTGGGGATTCTACTGTTATATATTGTAGCTTGAAATGTTTGTTTGCATTAATGGAATTTTGTTTTTCAATTAAATTTTTTAATTCTAAATCAACATCTTGTTTTTGACTTATTTCAACAAGGTCATAATCTTTAATTTCAAGCGAAACGATATCTGCCTTGTCTATCCTACTGAGAAAATCAGCGACGAGAACATTATCGCTACCTACATAAAAAATATTTTTGGTAAATTGCAAAATATATTCTAAATAACGAAATTGTCTAGGTGACTTTTCTGTCTTTGACACAATACCTTTTTTGATCGGTTTGTGATCGGTATAAACATCAAAGACAGAACCTTCTAACATATGTTTAAAATGACGTATTGTTTCATATATCGCAAATAATTCTCTGTCAAAAGTTGAGTAGTTCTGTTGGGTTTTAGAAAGTTTTTTTGAAAAGAATGCTATTGGTTGTCTTGATCCGTCAACTATTTGTTCTAAGACAGCACCAATAGCTGTTTGGCTCGCGTCAGTAGTCACTGATAGATGCGCATTATCTTTAGGATGAGCTAAAAGGGTAGCTTTAACAAGCGCTTTTTTGGCTTCGTTAAAACTATCTTCACATTTTTTAGGCCAATCCTGAAAAATTTTGATTTTATTTCAATTAAGGTGATTAATAAAGTCATGTAAAGGACTTAATAATAATTCGAAATTTTTAACGAATCTGTGATAGAAATTAACCATGCCTACAAATCGTTGTAATTCTTTTAATGATTTGGGTTTTCCATATTCTATGATCGTTTTAACTTTTTCATGCGAAGGTGAGATACTTTCAACTGAAATGTCAAAACCTAAAAATGTCAATTTATCGACACCGAAAATGCATTTCGAAGGTTTAATATTAATTCCGTAAGAATTAAGTCTTGCAAGAAGGATATCTAAATGTTTCAGATGTTTATCTTCATCTTTGCTAAAAATGAGGATATCATCTATATACACGAAAACAAAATCTAAACCGTTCAAAATTTCGTGAATGAATTTTTGAAAACTGTTTCCAGCATTACGCAAGCCAAAAGGAGTCATTAGAAACTCGAAGGCTCCAAATGGAGTAGTAATGGCGGTCTTAAAAATATCTTCCTCAGCGATAGGTATTTGGTGATAAGCTCTGACAATGTCTATTTTTGAAAAAAATTTGCAACCATGAATTCCTAAATTGAGATCAGAAATATAAGGTAGTGGATATCTTTCAGGAACTGTTACATTATTTAATTGTCTATAATCACCACAAGGTCTCCATTCCCCAGAGTTACCCTTAGGAACCATATGGAAAGGTGATAATACAGAAGAATTAGATGGTCTACAAATCCCTAATTCAACCATTTGTTCAAATTCTTTTTTTGCTATTTTGTATTTACTTGGGTTCAATCTTCTAGGTTTGCAATTTGGTAAATGACCTTCAGTTACTATATGATGTTTGACGTTATGTTTACGATCAAGCTTAAAATTCGGAGATGAAAAAATATAAGGGTACTTCTTAAAAATTTTGGTATACTTATTTTCAACTGCAAAAAGTTTTGGTGAATCTAAAATGTTAATTTTATTTGTTTTTCCAACTGAAATAACATTAGTTAGATTATCAACCAAACGTTTGTTTTTTAAATCGATTAATAAATCATATTGCGTTAAAAAATCCGCACCTATGATTGGTTTATTTACGTCTGCAATAATGAAATTAAAAGGAAAATTTCTTCTCAAACTCAAATCTACTTTAATAAAAGTTTTACCATACGTAGAAATAGCATTACCACTGGCTGAAGTAAGAAAATGATCATCTTTTTTCCTTTTATTAAAATTGGTTCGAGGAATTACGCTGACGTCCGCACCACTATCTATGAGAAAGTTTAATCGATTAGTTTTGTCCCAAATAAAAAGTCTGGTTGTGTTTGATCTATTTAGATCTTCACCTAAACTGGATGCAGTTGAATTTACTCGTTTTTTGAATGTTTTCGTTGAAATTCTTCGAATAATAAACAATTACCACCTAAACATTTGTTGGCATTCTTTTTAAATCTACGATGATAGTAACAAATAATGTCATTATCATCGGTTTTGGTATGTTTATCTCTACTCCTTGACCTTTGTCTACAAGAATGACATTGATTTTGAAAATTATCACGTCTATGATTAGAGAAAGAAGAAGTAGAACTTTCTTCTTTTTTAAGGCTAGAAATATCTTTTTCTAAATGAATTTGTCGATCCAAAATATTTTGTAATAAATTTTGACAAATTTTTGAAAAATCTGTCATAATTTTTTCCAAGTTTTCGTTACAATTCACTTCAGCAAGATTATTTTGATAAGAATTAGTTGAATCCCAAATTTTGTCAGCCAAATTAAGCAATCCTGTGACATCAGATTTGCCTGAAGTGGTTAAAGCAATTTTAATAAATTCTGGAAGTTTATTTTTCCAAATTTTAATGATTAAATTGTCATCAGTGGTTATATTGCTAGAGATTTGCAATAATTCACGGTAAAAAGCAGAAGGTTTACGATCACCTAATTGTGAATTAGAAATCAATTTCTTTAATTTAGTTTCCTCAGAAATTGTTAATCTTTTAATTAAAGTATCTTTTAGATTATTGTAAAGATCAACCTCTGGAGATGAACTTACCACGTCAATTATTTCGCTAAAGATCTCAGAAGGTAAATTGGACAAAGTTAAGTGATATTTTGATTTATCTGAATTGATTTTGTAAATAATAAATTGACTTTCGAGTTGTTTGAACCAAATTTCTAGCTTTGAAGTTAAAAAAGGGGGAACTTTAACGTATTTAATATCCTCTATTGTGTCAGGCATTACGTTAGTTAACAATTTAAATATACGTATATATATATGACAGCCAGAAAGAATTATTCCACCTACACTTACGCAACTTCAGCAAAGGAAACGTTTGGGGTAGTGTCTTGGATATGTCTCCAAAAAGTTTCTCTCGTCCGAAGATGAAGTCCACCAAACCAACTGATGGATACTCAACTACTCCAGAATCTCGTCGGGGCCTCCAATGTAGATTTCGGCGATTATTAATACGGAGACAGCCGAATCTCTACCAAGTTATAAATAAATCGTTATAGTTAAAATGTAGAATTATTATTTATTTTTGTGTTTTATGTTTTTATAAGGTATCTGACTTTTTATATTATTCTTTTTTCTTCTGTCTCCTGTTGTTACTTGTTGTCACAGCAATCTTGTTCTCCTGGAAACAACTGAAAAACCCATACCATGGAAAAACCCGGAATGCTCCGGAATCGTTACATCCTTTTCTAATCCTTTGTCCTTCTTTTATCTGTGCCTAAGATGCGCAGTAGAGGTTACGACAAAACTAACTAACTGTCATAATATAATACGGGATGAGTAAAAAGTGAAACAAAAACACTACACTCCTGTTAATTAATTAATAATTATTAGATATCAGAAAGCTGTTCTTATATTGACGTTAAACTGTCCACTAATAATTTTGCGAGCATAATCAGATACTAAAGGATTTCTGAAGAGGAATACTTCGGCCTGCACAGATTTATTTCTCTCGAAGTTAAAATATGCAAGGACAGGCAACTTAGTCAAGAATAGAAGGAAAATAAATGAAATAAGGGCAAATTAAAAGAAGAATTGGGAAAATACAGTGTTCACTTCGAAAATATAAGATAAACAAAGACAATTATAAACTTACATGACATACAATTCCGATACCTTACCGGAATAACGAAAAGCAGAAGGTACCAACCATATTAATATAAGAAAGACATCGAAGTAGCAAGTAAGTTCTGCAAAGACGTAAGTACAATCCTAGTGAGAGCAAGAGGTAGACGATATCGCGATTAGGGGAAAATTTAAACACTAGGGGAAATATTTAAAAACTTAAAGAAGTATTACGAAATAAAATAAATCCAAAAAAGAACCATGAAATACCTTCTGCGATAGATTAGAATGCGACAACTGGAAAACCGATACCAAATTGCATTGAAAAGACTAAAAAATGCTGCACCATCTTTTTAAATAACAACAGCCAGCAGAGTTCAAATAATCAGGAAATTATTTAAAAATAAAAGAAGGCTTCATCGCGAACAAAACAAAAACCAGAGATATCTACAGATAAATTAGAAGTAACATCAGCAGCAGGAGCAGACAATATAACAGGAATAAAAAGAAAATAAATCAAAACTCAAATGTGGATAGACGTAAATGAAATAAAATGAATTTAGCTCAAAGCCAATATCACACGAACTACAACGGCCATCTCCCCTTCAAAAAACAACTACTTCTTTGGCTTATACCGCAACAGGCATTGAATTACATCAGAAGGAAAGACAGCAGAGATAGAAATTAATTTTCAACACTCTCTACTTTGATTTTGCTCACCAAGGAGAACATCATTCTTGGACCAGGTCTACAAAATGCTCGGCTGGTGCTTTTTGGTTTCACCTAGTTTTCTAACTGGGTACCACAGCGCATTTTGATTTTGCTTCCTAAGAACAGATGGCGACACCATTTCACTACTTGAATTCTTATTCTCTTCATAACCAACTTTATGGTATACTGGTGAAATGTGTAGCATTTGTTAATTCCTTTAAAGACTGGAATTGAGAACCTATCTATTTCTTGCTAAGGAGTCCTAATAAGGACGAAGCCGGTCCAAGAATGATGTTCTCCTTGGTGAGCAAAATCAAAGAAGAGAGTGTTGAAAATTAATTTCTATCTCTGCTGTCTTTCCTTCGGATGTAATTCCATGCCTGTTGCGGTATAATCCAAAGGAGTAGTTCATTTTATTTCTGGAATAAAAAGCCCCAGGAATAAACGTACTCCGATATACTTTGAAGGTGTTCGTTAAGCATAACTTTTAGAATATACTAAGAATTCTACACGTATAACTGGGTGAGAAGAGATTTCCAATAGAATTTTAAAAGGCAAAGGGATCCTTATATCAAAATACATCACCGACACTATAGAAGATCAGAAATACAGGCCAATCTGTCTCATAAGTGTAATAGGGAAGTTGTACAAGCAGGTTATTAAAAGCAGACTAGAGAATGAACTGCCCTTGAAAGATGGTACATACGATGGACAGTGTGGGTTCAAGAAAGGCAGATCTGCCCCAGTGGCAATATGGGAGGTCATGAACAGAGTCAAGGTAAACGAAAGCATATTTTTTAAGAAATGTCACAGTATATAAATGCATTTATTTATATCTATTTATCTACCAGAACTGCAGTAATAGAGGGAAATGTATTACACATAATACAAGGAGGGCCAGAAGGATCCATACTGGGTCCCACATGTACTGTTTATTCATATTCTGAACATTATAATGCGCAGAGGTGTATTTACCCTCGTATACGCTGACAACGTGTCTTTGACAGTTTCGATAATTACAACAAATGAAAATCAAAATTCTATAAAAAACTTAAACGAGGACCTAGAAGAGACTACATTAACAAACACAAAGCAGTGATAATTAATAAAAGAGGAACCAATTCGGGTGTGGTATTTGATACAAAAGGTTTAAGAATACAACCCAAAGACTGACTGAAACATCTAAGCATATATATTGATGAGTGTAAAGCCTTCAGAAACCAAATTAACAGGACTGTCGAGAAAATGTCAACGCTGCTAAATGGAATACTTCCAAATCTAACAGAATATAATGGGATACAGACCTGTCTTTACAAAGGCGACCTATGTAATAGCAGGAATCATTCCTGTAAACTTTTTAGCGGAAGAAAGTAAAAATGTAGCAGAACACGACACCAGTAAGGAATGAAGAAGACAAGCAAATTAGAGAAGATAAGTCAACGATACAATATTAAAATTAACTTCAGAAATTTACAATACACTTGATAAAAAAACACCTGCTCCTTTTTATACCTTTCTAAAGTATCTGATACTTTTTGTCATAACAAACTGTCACAGAAGCCCTATTCGTATGGTGTAAGGGAAAATACTCATAGTCCAAAAAAAGCTACTTTACTAATATTACTAAACTGTTTCAATAGACAATATTGTTAGTAAACAAAAAAATTAAGTGTATAGTGTTCCGCTAGGAACAGTTTCAAATACAAACTGATTATATTCAGTTTATACGGTGTTTCATAATTATTCGTTGTTTTTTAATTGATTTGTATATTTTGAAATATTTGTAAACATTTTATTAATATATAACTTAGACCAAATCCAACACAGTTATTTATTAAGTGTTAATGAATTTGCTTTAATACTTACAAATTCTTTTAGTATAAAAATATGTTTTAAAATATCTTGTTTATCTACAAAAAAAATGACATTGGGCTTTAATGCTATCTAATATTTTGTATTAATTTTTTCTGATAAATCAATTAAAAACTAAAACCTTTTAAAATCCTGATTTGATTTCTAAAAGTTAGTCGAATTATTCAACACAACTATTCACTCGTAAATAAAAAACGGACTGATCCCAGGCTAGAACGTTATACACGACAAGTTTGGGGTACGCTACGTGCTACAGTTACGGAAATTAATCCCTTTGAACTTCCCAATCTCACGCAAAAATTGCCTCAGATCAAACGGGTCCTTTGAAGGATCAAATCGACCTAACGTTTTCGAAATTGCCATATAATTTCCGAGCAGACGTATCCAGCGTGTGATTTGAATTAAAACATTGTCATCAAGTTGACTTATCGCTACGTTTATTCCGTGATGACATTATCTAATGTTTGATTTCGTAAAATCGAAATATTTTTTACCAAGACCTCACCCATCTCTTATGGCAAAATGACTTGTCAGATGTACAGTTTTGATATTTTGAGAACTAGTCTGGACCTCATAAACAATGGGATCCATGCGGTGTTGTCAATCGCCATCAATATTACTTTCCTTTAAAATTCGCTGCCTAAAGTAGACACGGACTGGACATTGGACATTCATAGCTCAAAATCGCCTTCATGAATCTCACTGTTAAATAATTTTTTTATTTATAAAAAAATATATATTTTATTTGTTTTACTAAAAAAGAAATGGTATAGTAAATATTGAAAAAAAAAAGTAAAATTTTTTGTCTCAATAACCTAAAACAATTTTAAAAATATGTGGATATTCGTTAGTAGGTCATAGAAAAAATATACTGTACAACTCAATAGGATTATTCATATCTATCCTTGTTGCACAAACTTTTATTTCTATTTGCAAATATATTTTTTTTATTTCTCTACTACTATTCAACAACCCAAAAGATGGAATGTAAATTTATTGTTTATTGTTATGTTATGTTGCGAATGGGGTGTTAATACACTGAGACCCAAAAGATCTACTGTGCTCCTTCTGTCGCCAATGCACTAAGGAAATGTCTTAATGCCTATAACGACCCATTCAATCCTATTTTCTCAAGGATATTTGATATCCTCCTAGATATAGTGCCCTTGGATTCTGGAGTGATACACTTTTAGTTAAGATGTGAATGGAGGTTTCGTCCTCCTACTCACAGAATCTGCACTCACTATCCTCTAATACTCTGTTTACTTAGGTGTCCTTTAAGTCGGCAATGCCCGTTAAGGATCCCTGTTACAATACGTAGCCTGTTCTTGCTCAGGCAGATGCAGGCTTCTGATATTTTCTGGTTATATTCACCCAGAAGTATCTTGGCCTGTCTCAGCCCCAAGAGATTGTTCCAATTATCGGTTTTTCTACTGTCCAATTCTTTTTTAATCTCTCCTAATATTAAATTACTGCTGATAACGCAGAACGGCTCAGGTCTTACAAAGGGTGGTTGAGCCCAAGTGAGAGTAACTCTATTTTTCTCGCCTAGCTCATTCAATTGTTCTAGGCATCTCCAGACTATTTTTGAGCTGATTACGAAAGAGCTCAGCGCTTTGATGGCTGCGTGACTATCGGACATTGATGATAATCTCTTGCCTATAATAGTTTCTCTCGATGTTAAACTGGATACACTTGTTGATGGCGTGAATTTCAGCCTGGAAGATGCTTGGGTATTTTCCCAAGCTTTCGGAGTGTTTGATTCTCGGCCCATGCACTCTTATTCCAGTTCCTACTATGGTTTTTGAACCGTTCGTATACCACAATAGCACGTCTTTCGGTTGGATGGATTCTTGGCTCCATTCTTTCTTGCAGCCCAGCTCTGTGGTTTTGAAGTTTTTCACAAAACTATACTTCTTAAGCATTTCATCCTGGGGCATGTCGCAGGTATCTTTAGTCCTAAAGCAAGTAGACTTTCGTATGCTTACTCCGTTCCTGATTTATTGTTTATTGTTAAAACCCCTTAATTTTATTAACTTTTAATTTTTTAATATTTTTTATGTACAGTTTATCTAATTTTTGTATTTCTGTATTAAATGGCTTGATGATTGCCATGTTATGCCAAAATTATTAATAAAAATTTAAATAATAAAATATAATATTTTGATATCTTTTTTCAAAGTTTTTTTTTTACATCACAAGTTTAAATCATTTGACAGGTTTAAGGGTCTTTTATATTGATTAATCAATGTTTAATATTGCAATACGAGTTAAAACTCAAATACAATATTTTCCAAATTTTATGTCATCATCCACATTATATTTTTAATTATATTTTTGTACGCTAATTTTGATTTAAAATCAGATTGCTATTGCGTACAAGAATATAATATGAATAAACCAGAAAAAGATACAAAATCAACAGTTATATCTCTCTAACCATTTCATTTATTGTTCCTGCGAATTTAATCAAGAAATCAAATTGCGATTGGAACAGGCGCAACACCTATATTATTATACACAGTGGCCCAAAAGTCTGAAAACGGCCAATTATCCCGTAAATTTGGGGTACACCTATTATGCGATATGGTGATTTCAGATTTGATATTTGCAATGTTGCCAGATTTGCCGTTTCTCTTAAATTATTAGTTACTTTGGTTTTCCAAATTCATCACCTTGTATATTCAGTCATTATTGGAATCTGCTATTCAATACGAGTTCAACCATTATTTTGTGTAGTCTGAAGGGTCTTAAATAAATAAAATAAATCTGGCAACGCCTAATTGTCTCAATAAATTTTTTAATACAAACTATTTTCAACTACATTAAAACGTAACAATTGAAAAATTAAAGCATTTTTAACATTATGGTTACTTTATCAAGTGTTCAAAATGTGCTTCACTTGTGATTTGACAGTACCCTAATCGATGGTGCAATGCGTCTACCACATTTCTCCATGATTGTTTTATTTATTTAAGACCTTCCAGACTACATAAAATCATAAGTGTTACATATGGTTGAACTCGTATTGAATAGGAAATTCCAATACTGAATAAATATACAGGGTGATAAATTTGAAAATCCAAAGTGACTAATAATATAAGAGAAACAGCAAATCTGGCAACATTGCAAATGTCAAATCTGGAATCTACGTATCCCATAATAGGTGTACCTCAAATTTTGTACAATTAGGATTAGCAATTTACGAGATAATTGGCCGTTTCCAGACTTTTGGGCCACTCCGTATAAATATCACGAATTCTTTTAAACATGGGCCGTGCAAATCAATAATATCTGCTGCCTGCAAGTCCCTCGAATCAAAACTAACTGAAAATGATTTTAAAAGTTAGGCTGACTGGGTAAAAGCTTCCTTTAAAAGTTACCGTACCGAGTATCTTGATCGTTAAATGAACTTATTGTCATTTTTATGGAACGGTAAATGGCTGGAGAATTGAAAGAGAGAAACAGTGGAGAATTCAATTTCCATATCGGGAAGGAAACTAAGGAAACTTTAAGATTATTGTTCACTTTGAAATAGCGCGGGATTATTTAGATGTCAGTTTCCGCTTTTGCCAAGAATTTCCTTTAATGACTATTCCGTTGGAAATATCCAATTAAATTAATAGCAGTTCAATCAGACTGGAAAACAGTTAAATATCATTTTACCTATGCCATTTTATTTCATAAACAAATAGAATACGTATACACGTATTTATAAAAATATTCAAATAAAAAAATAATAATTTAGAAAACTTTAACACATTAGCGCCTGGCATTTTTGTTTGTTAGTTTTTAATAAAAAAAAATAAATTCGAGGTAAATATGGGTTAAATAAAGTGTAAACGTTATTATGGAAATTTCTTTTTCAATTAGAGTTTGGAGAGTATTCCCATATGGGACTCCTAGGCGGATTCTCCAGTAAATTCTTTTTTTGTTTAATTAAACATTTATTAGCCCGAAAAAAAATATTGCATATTACATTTTTGTAGAAAAATGTTATTTTTTGGTGTGGAAATCTTTAAACCATTCAATGCACAGCCCTATGTCACACTTGCAGCACATGGTTCGACCTCTGCTGCTGCAATTACTTCCGGCGTATTTTCTTCTTTTATTATTAGGGATCAGTACTACGAAATGGCCCTTGTTATAAAATCTCAATTGATCAGTCATTCTGGGGGCTCTTCCAGTTTATTTAGGAAGTTTCCTAAATCTGGCAAGGTATATCTAAAATTTAATTATCCGATTAAATAACATTTTTAAATAAACATAAAAAAGTTATAGTTTGTCTAAATACAAGTTGAGGAATAGGACGGCCTGAATATTTACAAAGCTGCCAATCTTATTTATGAAGAGAACTGTACATTTTTTACTTTTTGCATTAATAAGGATAAGGCCAAACTATTTAAATTAATGTTTATTTAACCACAGTAGTCACATCAGAGAATACATGATGAGTGATAATGAAATTTCTAATAACTTAACAAACTCACAACTGTATGGATTGCTGGTTAAAGTTATTAAAAACCAAACAGAAGAACTTAAAGCAGAAATAAATAAAAATATTCAGGATCTTTCTAAAAAAGTAGATTCTGTTGAAAGTAAAGTTGAAACATTCCAAAATAAATTATTATCACTTGAACGAAGATCTAGGTGTAACAATGTAATTATTTTTGGTATGAATGTGGATAAATCAAATCTGCTGAATAATTCTCTATAATTTTTAAATAAAACTCTTGGCACAAATCTGCAAAGGAATGACATAAATAATATTTATCTTGGAGGCAACAAAACCAAAGACAAGCATCATATTGTTATTGAGTTTATTTCCTATCTACAGGAACAAGATATTTTAAAGAATATTGGAAACTAAAGAATTCTGGAGTGGCTGTTGTAAACGATATGTGTTTTGAAGATAGTTAAACCCAATGTGTATTGAAGGATCACCCTAAAAACGCAAAAAGTCAAAATCATCAAGTAAAAAATAAAGGATCTAGATTGGAAATTGATGGAAAGTTATTTACCCTTGAAGATCTAAATAAATTAGAAGAAAAAGCGTCTGAGGAAGAATTTAGTGAATCAGAAGAAGAACAGAAAAAAGAGTCCACAGAGAAGATAGCATCTACAAAAAACTATAATAAAACAAAGAAGCCATAAAATTAGTTACAGCCCTCCAAATGAGTAAAATCTAAGAAGCAGGAAAAAGTGAATCACTCTAGTTTGTTTTATTTGTATTTGTAATATTCTTGGTTTTTAATGATTACCTACCTACTCTACCTACTGTCTATTTAAAATTTCATTTTTTCAGAATCAACATGTAAATTTCTATTGATTAAGTATAGAGTAATCTTATTATTATTTTTGTTTCAGTTTACACTTTTTATTTTAATTTACATTTTTATTTCAATTTACACTTTTAGTTTTCTGTAGTGGTATAAATCTACAAACAAATTCTTGCTATTATGAAACTTAAAAAGTTAAAATTAGCTCATTTGAATATCCGATCGCTACAGTTGAAGATTAATATTGTTCCAAATTTATTCCTTAAAGACAGTGAGCATCATAAGTCTTACCCCCCCTCTCTAACTCGTTACTGGAGTCTTGTTACGAAAATCGCTGAGACACATCGATCATTGATTTCTACAATGTACATTTTTGTATAAATAGTTTACCCTTAATTCCATCCCTTACTGTAGGGGAGCAACCATTTCAAAAAATTTAAACACTTTGAATCATATTTTGATTAATTTTAAGTAAATAATTTTATATTTGAAGATTGGCAAAATGTACATGTTTTTATATCATTTAAATCACACTGTTTTAAAAAATGGCATTCATTCTTAACAAAACTGAGTAATTAGAGTTTGACATATGTCGTAAAAGAATAATGCCAAAGTGCAGACACTTTAAGTACTCATTGCATCTCTTCTTTATTATATATCTATAATTTGAAAGATTCATATGCTCCGCCTTACTTTGTGACGTCACAGGTGATTTGATTGATTTTGTGAAGATACATTTTTTGCTTCACAGATCTGTTGACGTATTGATCTCTCTTTTTAGCTAAAGGTATTTAAGAAAACATCTCGCGTCCTCGGTCTCACTCAGAAAAGTGCACCAGAGAGACGCGATCAGCCAAAACGCAGTGGCGTACCAAAAAATAGAGATTAACACGTATGAAAACAATAAAATTATTAAAAATAAATTTAAAGTTTTGTTATTTATTTTAAAATATTGTTTTTTATAAAACATACCTAGGTGTTTATTGCACAAGTGAAATAATGAAGACACAGCCCCAGCCCATATGGACATTAGTTAATCTACGCACATACTACAAAACAAAGAAGCTATTGCTTTCAATGGATATGAAATATATTTGTTTATTATATTTCATATCCATTTTAGGTAGTAAAAATACTGCAATAAAATAAAATACAAAAATCACTGTTCATATTCTGGACACCCAACACTTTAAAATTTAAAAAAAGTGACAAATCTGCCAAACTAATTGTTAGTATATTTTTCAGTTATTGAGATTAAAAATATATTCAAATTAGTTATTTTTGTGTAGAATCGATAAATAATAGCATTTTTAGTTTTATTTGGTTCACATTTTGAAAAAAATTAAAATTTTATTCAAACTATATGAAACTAATTTAATTACGAGTATTTAAACTAAAATCCCAAAAAGGGCGGAGGAGGCGAGGACAGAGCGTATATCTTTCACGCGAAAAGCCCGAAATCGAACCTGGGCTGGGGACTATTTATGTATAATATTTTATTAAGTATTTTATAAAAAGGTAAAATTCATAAATTATTTTGAAATTAGTTATTTTATCCCAATAACCTAAAACATTTTTTATAATTTGTAGATTTTCGTTGGTGGGTCGTAGAAAAAATATACTGTACAACTCAAGAGGATTATTCATATAACCTCTTGTTGCACTAACTACTATTTCTATTTGCAAATATTTTTTTTTATTTCTCTACTACTATTCACCAACTCACAAGATGGGGTGGTGAGTGATAGCTAATTTAGAAGTGGGTTTTATTCTCTATTCAACCGTGCAAAACATTTTGAAATTTGTTTCATTAATTCTCGACTAACTATTGTTTCAGAATAACTAAAAATAACGTAGCGCACTCAACCTTAGAATTAAAATTCGGTGCATGATATCGGTTTTGGTTCAGACGTGAATTAAGACTTTTTGCCATTAGATAAGGTCACTGTTAGTTTAGTTGCTTTCCTATTTGTGATGTTTTGTTATTTTTAAATATTAATAAATCAACACGTAATGAAGCAAATTTCAAAATTTTTTACACAATTGAATAGAGAATAAAACCCCCTTTCAAATGAGCTATCATTCACTACTCCATACCGTTAAAATTTTTCGAAAGGGTTGCTTCCCTCCAGTAAGGGATGAAATTCATACAAAAATGTACATTGTAGAAATCAAAAATTGACGTGTCTCGGCGATTTTCCTAACAAGACTCCAGTAACTAGTTAGTTAGGGGGGTAAGACTTATGATGCTCACTGTATATTGGCTTTATCAGAAACCTGCCTTATTTCACAGATAACCAATAATTTTATTAATATTGCAGGATATAATCTGATCAGAAAGGATAGAGAGTTTCGGGGAGGAGGTATTTGTTTTTTATTCGAGAAACTTTAAAATTGAAGAAAATAATAGACACCCAGTTAGATAATAATAATAATAATTTTTAACAGTGCTGGATATCCTTTCCAATTTCTGGTTTAAAAATTTGCTTGGATACTATTTACCGCCCACCTAGTAGTAATATTAAAACATTTTTGGATCTGTTTAAGGATTCTTTATCTGCTTTGTCTGTTGAATATGATAAATTTATATTTATGGGGGACTTAAATATTGATTTATTTAATCAAAATACTGCTGTGGTTGAATACTCAACTTTGCTTAATGGTTTAAATCTCCAGCAAATTGTTACAGAAGCAACACGAGTTACCCCAACCTCTAAAACATTATTGGATCACTTCATCGTAGACAACAATCTTACTTTTATCCACCATAAAAACTATGCTTTTCACCAGTTTGATCATAATGTAATAGATATAAATGTAAAAGTGGATGTTCCAAAATTACCACATGTTTATAAATGTTATCGTGACTTCTCTAATCTTAATCTAACGAATTTTTTAAATGATGTACAAAATTTTAATTGGCACGAGATATATAATTTTGTAAATATTGAAGAAAAAATTGATTTTATAAATAAATCTATAATACAAATATTTAAAAAACATGCTCCCATGAAAGGATAAGTTAATAAAGAAGTACCGCAAGGCGCAATACTAGGTCCACTACTCTACTCAGTATTCACCAATAATCTACCTACAACATTGAATCAGTTAAAAATACATATGTACGCGGATGACACTCAACTTCTTAATTTTTTCTTCAAACAGAACTTAAACCACGCAGAAATTTTGAAAAACAAAAAACCCAGGTATGATAATTGATTCTAATTTGAGGTTCTCAGAACATGTCAGTTTTATATTTCAAAAATCATATGCAAATATCAAATATCTCTACCCTAATCGACATGCCTTTAGTCTGAAATTGAAAAGTCAACTTTGTGATGCCCTAGTATTGTCACATGCCAATCATTGTGACTCTGTTTATGACTCATGCTTAACGTACATGGGCAAAAACAGATTGCAATAATTTTTGGGATTAGAAAATATGATAGAATCAGTCATACTTTACTGCATAATCATTGGTTATCTATGGCTAACAGGAGAAAATTACATTCATTAACACTTCTACATAAAGTTATTTTAAAAGAATCATCAACTAATATAAGGATCTGATGTCCACAATATCAATATTAGGCAAAAAAATCTCAACAATACCTCAACATCGTACTCTATTTCAAAGGTCTTTCCGGAGTTTAGTAACTAGTTATAATAATTTGCCCACGAATATGAAAAATTTAACTACAAATATTTAAAAAAAAAAAGTTATATTTTAAGTTATTTAATGAACAATGCGCTGAAACATAGAAATTTTATTCAACAGCATTTTTATGTAAGAATATAAAGCAATGTATTTTTTTTCACTTCTTTGTTTTGTTGTTAATAGGAGTCTTCTGGGTTTAACTTTGTTTCACTAGGAAATTTATTTAAATAAAAAAGGTTCTTGAGGAAGAACAGCTATGCTGATCTTGCGCCTTTTAATTAACAGTACATATTTATCTTTTATTAAATTGTCTTTTTATTTATTACATGTATTTATTTTTACTGTTGGTTAATAAAGATACATTATTATTATTATTATTTTGTTGGTATTTATAAATTGACTCCATCTCGTTGGATTTGTTTACGTATAAATTTTCGTTAATACTAACAAATTTTCTCTCTCAGTGTAGATCTATTTTAGTTTAGAATTTTTTATTTTATGTTTATAATTTTATTTTACAAATCCAATGCATATACATGATGGATTGTGCTGTTATTTATCCTTTGATTTCTCTTTAATGCCAAAACGTGACTCCATCTAGTTTGATTATTTTTTTTTACGGACACCTCATTACACATTTTTAAACGCCCTCTACATTTTAAAGAGCAGCAGCTGTGGGTTGGAGTCTAACATGGGATTCATCTTTTAATACCAAGTTGCTCGTTTTAAACTCAGCTAACCAATTAAATACGGAACTCCTGAACGACCTAACTTAGCAAAACTTTCATTTAAACTTTTGGTTCATCGTTTTGTTATCATAATAAATCACAGCTTTACATTCTAAGTTAGAACTTTTTGCTTTTTTGGCTTTTGTTGCCTACTTCTATTCCAATAAAATTATAATATGGCTCGTACATAATATACAAAGAGCAGAGTTTAATAGAAACAAGTAGTGTAAGAACAAGAAGCAAGTTTTAGATTCTTCTGGTTTGAACAAGTTTCTAGTTTCTTCGATCATACAAATAAATAATATAATAATATTTCCATAGTAGTAATACTGTTCTTTCTTTGTCAATTTCTGTTTACATAGCTTTATTTTTATCTATAAAGTAAATAATAGTATTGTGTTTCCTTTTGTATCCCTTCGGCAAAGAGTAAGATACTTGAGTACATTAAATAGAAAATTCTGTGTTTACATCATTAGTGATTTCACCGTTCGACACGATTTTTGGGTCTGATTTCTGTATGTGTAATTTTGGTTTTTCCTATGTTACAAATAAAGAAAGAATAATTTTTCTGATCAAAGTTTGCTTCTATAGAAACTGGCCCTTTCTATGGGGCCTCAGTATTGCATTCGTGCAGACAAAAAAATTTGTTTATCGCATTTTTTAAAACTTTTTTTTATGTTTCCGATCATTCTGAGTCCGAAAATGCAAAAAAAAAAAATTTTCGTCTGGTCGTCTATATGTATGTATGTATGCCGGCAAAATAACTCTAGAATGAAAGTTCTGATTGACTTGCGGTTTTGATTTTCTTGAATAATTTCTTCTAACTTAGAACCCTATTGATTTTCAGAATTTTCGGTTCATCCTAACTACTTTAATATTAAATTTCTTAAAATCCGCTTATGCATTTCTTATGTGACAATTTTAGAAATTCCAGTTAGTCGCTAAGCCTGCCAATTTATAAAAAATATACAAGCAGTTTCTAAAAAATTACTTTTTTATGGTGGTGCTAACTTAAGCGTACTACTAATTCGCCCCTAGCCACAAAAACACTTTCATCAAATTTACTGGCTCTCTGTCGCAACCCCATAAACAAATTAACCTGCCATTTTCTTTGGCAAAAATCAGAATAATGCTTGGCTGTGCCTGTCAAGTATCAAGGTGTCAACTGTGATGTGTGAATGGCTCTTAAATGTCAAATTGTTTAAAAATGTATGCTTCTTTTAATATTTATTGCAAATAAATTGTAGTGTATCTTAATTAAGGCTTTCCATAAATTAAGGTACAGCAAGACAGATAATATAATGTTCTTATACAAAGCACTTTTTTATTTTATAAAAGAAAGGTAGGATATAATGCTGGTTTACATATTCAATTATGATACCAAGGTATTTTGTTGTGTTTTTCATTTTAATTATAAAGTTGTCATTTATTTGTATGTTGAAAGAAGGCCTTTGTATACTACATTGCTCTTTATGGATCTACTTTAACACAAATATAGTTTTGTGGCTATAAGTTGCTATAACCTATCGTCTCAAAACTATTAATACTTTAAACATAGTAAGTAGTAAAACGAGGCGTAAAATAACAATAAATTAAGGGCAGGTTTAAAGAGTTTTATCACAAGAAAGTATATCCGTTCTGTTTATTTATCAAGTATTGTTTGAGGTTACCTTTGAATACATTTATTGTTGTTTTTGTTTTAATTTCTGTAGGTAGTCTATTAAATTTTTTAAACATTTAATTAAAATTTATTTTGGGAACTTTTAGTGATGGCTTGTCGTACATGAAAGTCAGATTGTCTTCTTGTATTATAGTTGTGATATTGTCAATTATATTGAATTTTTTCTAATAGATCTAATGCGATGGTACTATGTCATTTTTATTTTATAAATAAATATCAATCATGTACTGAACATATATCTGAACTGAAAACCAATTTATTTCTTGTAACATAGTTGCAATACTCATCCTTCTGTCCTTTATTAAAAGAATATAAATAGGCAAAATAAGGAGCCAAAATATTTTACATGAGCAGGCTGAAGAGGTAAAGGGGCCAATTATTATTGGATAAATTGCTCGAACAAATTTTTAAATCCTTATCAAAAGGCAATATAGAATGGTTTTAAAAATCAAGGTTTGTAAAAATCATAACATGGTTGAACTTAAGTAATGCCAATGCTTCACAAAACAAAACAATTCAACATCCTAATACTACTATCGGCGTTCGGTCTTTCGTTCCAAGTTAAATCATTTCTCGTTTTTGTTACGCTACGAGTTTATCCTTGTGAGCCTCAGTCTCGATAAGGTGGGAAAATGATTGATTTTAATCTTTTTTTATAATTTTATTTTAAATTACGATTAACAAAGTTTTTGCCGAACATCAAAGTCTTTTCAATTTAAGAATTGTGATACACAATTATATATAAATGTAAAATAACATAAAATCCAAGTTTAGAAATGAATATTTATAGTAGTTCTTTTTGTTTGTATGGGCTTTCTCGTATTAAACCCCAACTGTAATATCTCATTATATTATCTTGGTAACGTTGTTCAAAGTTCATCACAATTTGGTAGGCACCCATATTGTCTTTAAAATGGTCCAGCTGAGAATGTAGCATATGCAGTTTGGACATTCTACAGCCCATAATTTTAAAAATATTGACTCTTTATAGTGGTCAGCTCTGTTGTTACCAAAAAATACCATTAACTACTGCTTTAAGACTCGCCCAGGCTTGTTTTTTATTGAGCATTGTGGAATTGTGTGAAAAATCATCACTGCTCATTATTTGTTTTATTTGTGGTCCGCTTTTACTTTAGCTTCAGATAATTTGGAAAAAAATTCGATTAAATATTCAAAAGCTGTACAGTTTGGATCCAGAGCTTTTACAAATTACTTCATTAGGTCCAATTTTATATGTAACGAAGGCATCAATATATTCTATGCTCTACAATTGGTTCCGACTCGACATTATGTTGTTCTATTTGAAATTTAAAGTTTTTACCTTCTAAAGTATTTTTGCAATTAACACTGGCAAACTGAGGTACCGGATTTTGAGGTTAAAATAGGCTTCATAAGTTTCGCAAAGCTTCAGATTTGTTGTCAAAGCAAACTGTTTGATTCTTACTTTATCAAATAAAACAGAATGAGTTAACATCCTGTTTACACCGCCTTGATGTCATTTTCTTACTTAATAACACACATGGAGGCAGGGCTGCCGTTTCAGTACAATTATACTAAATTTAGTACATTTCTCATGGCAAAGTACAAAAGTACATTTTAAGTCAAATCAAGGAAAATTTAGTACAATTTGAAATACTGATCGTCTTTGTGGCACCATCTGTGATAGAAAGCCCAAGTTTTCTGATATAAGGGTAAGTATTGTAAATATTAGCAGTATTTTCCTAAAGAAAAGGGATTTTACACAAGGTCTATTCTAATAACGAACAGAAACCCGTCACCGACTCCAGGATTCTGCGCAGTAGATTATTGGGACCGCCAAATTATCTATTGCGCAGAATCCTGGTGAGTCGTTTATAATCGTATAATTTATTTTTACCTACCTTGATAAACATATAAAAACTTGCCTTTAAACTTGATTAAAATAATAAAATTGAAAACAAAACTATATTCATATTAACGTATCGGTATATTCCAGTGGTATAATCCAATTCCAATTTTTCAAAGTACGTCAGCAACAAAAACAAACAACGCCCATCCATCTTACGGTTGACATCCGACAAGATTTCACATGACAACTGACAACATACGTGATATATTTGACAAATGACAGTCCATCTAAAATTTAGTACAATTTAGTACATTTTCTTCGAATTTTCTAGTATATTTTTAAATATCTCTGTGACAGCCCTGCATGGAGGTAGAAGGTAGGGAGACGCTGTCACGTGGTCCAAGACGAGTTCGTTTCCGCCATATTGCGTTGACGAATCCTTTAAACAGCTAATCGTGGTTTCAATTAACCTGTTTTCTATTTTTATGTCGTGTGTCTTTAAAAAAATTATGAAGGTATAGAAACTTTTTTAAATGACATGGATAAGTATATTAGTGCCTTAAAAACACGTAATTTACCAATATGCCAAATATCTCAAGACCACTGTATTCGCTTACATGAAGGCCATCAATTTCTGGGGGACTATTTTCAAACTCGAGACAAAGCGATTTTTTTCAAGATTTTCATGAGAAATGTCATACATCATCGTAAAAAACAGTATTTTAAAAGCCAGTAAAAACTCGCCGACTGTTTCTTTTGATTTATTTCAAGAGGATTAAAATTCTCCCAAGAATTTGAATTCTCATTGGCTTTAAAAATACTCTTTTCACGTTGACATATGCCATTTCACATGAAAATATTGAGAGAAATAAGTACTTTTAAGTTTGAAAATAAGTCCGTAACTTACAAATAATATTAGTAGGTATATGTTAAAGGTTTTCCTGGAAATTATATTTCTATAGAAAGACATCGAATTTTAAAATGTCCTCTTCCTCAAATCAATACATCCACAAGAGTCTATAGAGCTTTTAGCTTATCCTACGCCATAGGGATTTACAAAATATATTGTTATACATATATTGAAAGTGACCATATTTTGAAAAGTAGAAAGCGCTACAAATCGAAAAAAAGGATATATTTCTACGAATTCTCTTTGCAGTAATGACGGTTTGGTTCATTTAGAAAATATATATAAAAGAGTGGGCTGTCACATCACCAAAAAAATTTAAATACTTAAATTTTTTCTTAAGACAAAAGCGGGTCATATATTAAATCGAAAATAGTGGTTTAAAATCGGGACTGTCCCGCCTAAATCGAGACAAATATTTTCGTTTATTGACAAAAAAAAAATAAAAAAGCCTGTAGTCAAAATCAAACTCATTTATTCACCATAAAAGTACATTCATTCACATAATAAATGCCACTTATCAGGCTAGTCAATTAAAAACATTATAGTTAATTAAAATTAAAATTTGAAAGCATTACATAGTAATTATTATACTTATACATATAACTTAATTTTACTTACACCGACAGTTACTAATTTAAAAGAACGAACATAAAATTTAAAAATTAGAAAGACCAGGATAAGGATTATGATAGCTCTTCATTGTGTGGTTCAAAAATTGAGAAATTCTTCAATATTATAAAATGTGTTATTATGAAGGAAGTTAATAATTTTATTCTTTATGCCGTTCCTTGGGCCGACTAAATCAATATGTATTTTAATTTTATTGTAACACTTAACCCCTATATAATTGGGAGAATTCTGGCTCACTCTCAGTCTTGAGAATGGTACATGGATCTCTTCATTATGGCGGGTGTTGTATGTGTGAATTTCATTGTTTAATATGAATTGGTTCTTATTATCATAGATATGCAGTAATAATTGTAAAATATATAAAGAATGCACTGTTAGAATCTCATATTTTTTAAATAGATTTCGGCAACTTGCTATTGGATGAGCTCTATCCATACATCTAACAATTTTTTTCTGTGTGATGAACGCTTTATCTATGTGTGAGGAAGAACCCCATATCAACAAGCCATACTGCAACTGAGATTGCACTAGTCCAAAATATAATATTCGCAATATATTTGAGGAGACTTTATCCCTAAGATTTCTCAAAATGAAGCAAGTACTACTCAGCTTTGAGCATAGCTTATCGATATGAAGTTCCCATGTTAGTTTAGGATCGAGAGTTACACCTAAGAATTTCATTGATAGAGTACTTTCTATTGATTTACCAGAGAGTTTAATTAATGTCTTCATCAGGAGCAATATTTTTATGTAAAAATCTCATATATAAGGTTTTCTTACAATTTAATTGGAGACCGTTTTCCTTACAGTATTTTTCAAATTCCAATGTGACGTTACTTCCATTTTCTACTAGGTTATTGACACTTTTCTCAGACAGTATCACATTGGCATCATCCGCATAAAAAACAGCTTTATCTGATGTTTCACAGATACTTGAAATGTCGTTTATAAAAACTATAAAAAAATATTGGGCCAAGTAATGTGCCTTGTGGGATGCCTACTTCATTTCTTTTGCATTCGGAGGTAGCCCCATCGATAGCTGTTGTTTGATACCGATCCGCCAAATATGAGACTATCCAGTCATGTGGTTTTCCTCTTACACCTATACCTTCAAGTTTTTTTAATAGTAAGTCATGGTCTATTGAATCAAATGCACGAGTAAGGTCATAAAAAATACCTATAATATGTTGTTTCCGGTTAAGTTCTTCATATATATAGTTTATACATTCTAAGATTGCTGTGTTAGTTGATTTGTTAGCTCTAAACCCATGCTGGCTGTCTGAGATTATCTTAAAGTGTTCGAGGTATTTTACTAGTCTAGTGGAAAAAGCTGCCTCAAAAATTTTAGCTTTTTGACTCTGTATACATATAGGGCGGTAATTTTTAGGGTCTGTACAGGAGCCTTTCTTCCCTTTATGCTCTATGGATGTTAGACGTTCCTCTTTAATATCAACGAATATTAAAAAAAAAGAGGTATTACTTTAAATTATCCTCCTTATTTTGGTAAAATGTGTAGTGTGTTCAGTGATATAAGTAATTTACAAATTAAAATATATTTGCAAATTGCACAATTTTGATCAGCATCCCTTGTATAACCTAACAAATATACAAACATTAGGATGTTTTACCTCATTAAAAATAAAATAAAAAAATGTGATAGCATAAGACATCATAACAATAAAATTGTATTTTTTAATGGCCAATATAAACATAATTTTCATATTATTTATTTTGTCATAATATATTTTCAATTAATACCTACCAACTGTTTGATTATTCTATATTATATCAGTTTCGGTCTAAAATAACAGTTATGTTATACCATGATATATTAAATTAAATTTCTAGACTTTATTATTTTATAAAATAATCTTCCACTTTTCTTCCACATTTTTTATTCCTTGAAACTAATTTTATTAATAAATGGAATTCTCGGTGGAATTACTGAAAATTAGTTTTTATGTCCCTCATCATCCATTTTATAACAATAATTAAATATTGCTTACATTTTCTAAAAAAAAAAAATGTAGATTTCGGTTTGATTCAGAAAAGTCCGTATCTGGCGGATCGGCCATATTGGGTTGACAACATCCACACCAAGTAATACCGTTTTAAATGTTTGAAAAAGAAACTTATAGAGTCTCCCTACTATGTAACTCCATAATAACACACAAGGACGGTTGGTACAGCTGAGATAGACAAGTAAATACTCACTACTGTGCCCTTTACAAATAATATGCAATTTGCTATTGAGTTGATCAAAGTGTTACAATCTGTTTCTCATAAAATGAATTAAAATCTTTAAAACTTACTTATTAACGTAAATCAGACAAAATCAAACTTTAAAAGCTAAAAATGTAAATTCTGTTTCTTGATGTCTAGAATCAAAATTCAAGCATTAAAACAGAAACCCAAAGAAAAATAATTTTTTGTCGATTTGTGTTTGGATTAGTTTCCAAAAGATTTGTAATTTTCTTACTTAACGCTGTGTTCTCATAGAATTAGTCGCAATTAGTAACAAAAATTCTAGTTTTTACATATTGTTCTATCGTCGTTAGCTATTAAAAGCATAAAAATGCAAATACAGTTATTACTAAGGTTATGAGCCTTGCATTCTATGTAGATTTTACATTTCGTTTTACGAGCCCTAACACAAAAATGTTTAGACATCAACTGATTTTTCGTAAAAGTTTGAAAATTTCCTTAAGGGATTCAATATCATGTTTTTAATTTTTAAGACATAATATGTATTGTTTTATATCATATTTATGATATTGTTGATAATAATGCATATTAATTGACATGTTCGGACAAATCACATCAATAGCTGGTTGCATCTCTCTTTGCCTTAATAACAGCTTTTATTCTTTCAGGCATAGTTTTATCAAGCTTTCCGCAATCTTCTGCGGTAAAATAATCCCATATATTTTGTAATTTTACCCGCAAATCAGAAATGTTGCGCTGTGGATCATTTCTTAATTGCTGCTTTATCTTGTGCCATACAGTTTCGAATATATTTAGATCAGAAATATTGTTGTCCTGCAAGCACTTTCTTGTGGTCTTGGCTGTATGGTAGGAGGCGCCGTCTTGTTGAAAAGTAAAGTTTCCATCAGGTGATAAAATTGGAATTACACTAATAAATTGGTTTCAAGAATGTTCTGATATTTTTCTGCGTTTACATTTCCTTCTATAAAGTGCAGTTTTCCAACACTGAAACCAGACATGCTTCCCCATACCATAACACCTGATGGAAATTTTATTTTTCTCTTTAGGCAGTCTTTGTGAAAGGCTTCATTTCTGTTTCTTATAACACGTGATCGATGGTCACCCACGCAAACATCAAATTTTGATTCATCGCTAAAAATTATTCATTTCCAGTCTTCAAAAGTCCACATTGCCCGTTCTTTTGCCCACGCTAATCGTCTTTTCTTTTGTTTTTCCGTCAGCAACGACTTTTCTTTTGCCTAAACCAATGATTTCACTTCATAAATATGAGATTTACCTTAAACGTAACCTACGTACCTTATAAAAATGTAAACCAGACTTATGGATCCAGCGACAACACGTTTCTCGTGAAACATTTCCAATTATTTCTTTATTCCATTTTGCTGTTATTTCCCTTACAGTACTTCGGCGATCAGTTTTACAAATCCGAACAAAAGATCTTTGCATTCGGGAAGTGACTTTGCGTGGCCGACCAGCACTATGTCTTGAAATTTGAGTTGAACCCGTTTCTCCATATTTTTTCACCATATCTGACACCGTGGACTTTGCGACATTTATTTGTTTAGCAATATCCCGAAAGGTTTTTCCTTGGTTAAACAGTTTTCTATTAATTCTCTAATTGCACCATTTGTTGCTTTACCACGCGACATTTTAAAGCCAATTAATAATCGAATTATTTCTCAAGTTAAAATGTCAAAATAGAAACACTTTTTGTTTCCATGGCTTGCTATTATTTGTTTTACTAACTTGTCCGAACATTTATGTGTCAGCAAATATTGCATTTTTATCAACATTAGTTTAGTTTTATTAATCAATATTAGTCTATTTGAAAAGAATTTCATCAATATGATGTAAACAATACATATTATGTCTTATAAATGAAAAACATAAGATATCGAATTCCTTAAGGAAATTTTCAAACTTTTTCGTAAAATCAGTTGATGTACGAACATTTTTGTGTTAGGGCTAGTAATATTCAACATACTTCAAATAAGAGGAAAGTGAATTAGATTTCGAAACTAAGGTTAACTTTCTTGATGATGATCTACATTAATATTCAATCCCAATTATTTGTTTAGTCGAAACTGGAGTTCAAAATTTTTTTTTGGAATCCCTTCACCTAAGAGCTTACACCTTGGCATCGTCATATTGTCGACCAACTATGAAATGTGGGTGGGCACTGGTATTTGGCTGAATGACCGTCAAGGAGCTAAATTGTAACATGTTGTGTTTCTTTTACAAGTCGTGGTCGTGTTTTTATAATTATATTGTGCTATAGATCTCCTAGTGAAGATGTTAATGTTTTTATAGAAAATTTAAATTACGTAATGGAACATTTTTATAAACCACATATTAATTTTATTGTTTGTGGTGATTTTAATTTTGACGTGTATAAAAATACAAATTTTAACTTATTAAGTAATTGTATGTCTTGATTCAATCTTGTACCTATTGTAAAATGGCCTACTCCAGTGACGGATACTACCTGTACCAAAATTGAACAAATTTTTGTTAGTTCGGACGATGAAAGCACTTGCTGTGCTGGCAATAATGAATTTTCTGACTATAGAACGGTTATGGTTGAATTATCGTCGTTCTGTACTCAGAAAAATAAAAATGCTTTTTTATTGAAAAGAAACTTCAGTGAGATTAATATCAACAAATTTTTCAATCAAATACAAAATATTGACTGGACATTTATTTATCAAATTGACGATTTTGATGAAGCATTTAATTACTTTTACGCAAATGCTGTATGGGTAGGAATAATAAAAAATGGGTTGATCAGGATCTGATTTCTTCGAGTCAAAATTTAAAATATTTATTTTTCCTAAAGAAATCAAATCTTTGTTTATCTTTTACTTGCAATGAAGCCAAAAAAATGCATAAAAGTTTAATGACTTCTAAAAAAATCTTTTTATCAATATCGTATTAAATCTTCTAATAAAATTACTCGGGCGTCCTGGAATGTAGTCAAGGAACTTTCTAATCAAACAAGAAAAAATAAAAATATAATTATTTAGAGTAACGGTGGTGTTATAGACGCTCCTGAAAATGTTGTAAAAGAGTTTATTAATTTTTTTGTCAATGAGCCGGTTAACATAGTACAAAATATACCTTCAGTACATACTATTAAAACATGCATGGATTTTAATAGTCTTTTTCTTTTTCCCTTCAGTGAAGATGAATTGTGTAATCTGCTTAATAAAAAAATGAAAAACAAAAAATCGGCAGGGAGTGACGATGTTCCTTGTTTTCTCATAAAAAGAGTCCTTACTTTAATTACCAATTACGCCAATTACTTTTCTAATAAATAAATCGTTTGTGCAGGGCAGTTTTCCGCAAATTATTAAAACAGGTAAAGTGATTCCTGTGTTTAAAAAAAAATGATCCAAAAATTATTAACAATTACAGACCAGTTACGATATCAAATAGCTTTTCTAAAATATTTGAGTATGCATTCTTCGGTAGATTAATGTCATTTTTAAATAATTTTCAGGTTCTCAGTAGTAACCAACATGGTTTTAGATCTTCTATGTCTACTACCACTGTTTTTTTTCCTTTTACGAAAAAATTATTGAACACGTTGATAAGCGTAAATGCCCAGCTGTTATTTCTTATGACCTCAGCAGAGCATTTGACTGTGTGAATCACGATATTTTTGTTGTCCAGATCAGAGAACATAGGAGTAAGAGGCAGGCCTTATTCTTGGATAGCTCCATTTCTAAAAGGCAGGTCTCAGTTTGTATCCACAAAATCCACCAGTAAAGATCAATGCAAAAATTTTAATTCACATTACCTGTCAGTTCAGATGAGTGTGCCACATGGGTTAATTTTAGGTCCACTGCTATTCCTCCTACATGTTAATCATATTTTTTCAAATATGAAAAACAATTCTTATACAGCCTATGCCGATGACTTTTCTATAATTGTTTCTGATAAATCTACTGAAATTCTTGAGACAAAATGTGAACTGATTTTAAATAATGTAAGTACATTTTTTAACAGGAGCTGCTTATTTTATAATAGCAAAAAAACCGAAATTCTTAGGCTCCACAACGTGCAAAATAAAGATAATGATATATATTTTTCAGTTAATAAGTCATTATTGACGAACAGCCACAGTCAGAGCCAGTCTTTGAAATACCGTTCATACCTGTTTGAGGTGCAGTTTTGTTACTAATTTATTGGGAATTTGCACCATGTTAATTTGCACATCTCCAAGAGCTTTTGTTTATAACTGTGGGCCTTTTAGAGCTTTTTCCTTTTTTTTATAATTTTGAACAAGTATTTGTTTATGACGACAAAAAAGAATCACATTCCATTTATTCACCTGCAAAACGTTCCTCAAATTTTCGAATACAATTACGAATATAAACTAATTTTGTTTATGTGTAACATTACCTGAAATAAATTATATACAGTCATTAACTTTTACGAGTTACAGTAAATAAATGTATACTTACCAATAAAAAATAATTAAGCCGCACCAATAATCTCTAAAAATAACTAATTGCTTTATTAATATTAAATAAAAAACGAAATAAAAGTGTTTTTAAAATGCAAACAAATATAATATATTATAAATATTGTCAGTCCCCAAATAAACGCCAGTGATATTTCTGACAGGACTGACAGTTTAGTTTAGTTCCTTTTACGTCAAATCAGGCCCTTTCGATGGGTTTTTGATAGTTGTCAGATCACGTGGGTTTCGGGTATTGTTGAAGACCTGGTACAAGTCGACTCCAGGTTACGTTATGGTGTCTGTCTCTGGGGTAATGCCATAACTGTATCTTCTCTTTTCATAGTGCAAAAAAAACATTATTCGCTACATCAAGAATATTCGTACATCGTGTAAGAAATACTTTAAAAAATTAAAAATTTTAATTGTGACTTATATTTTTGAACTGTGTGTCTTCGTTCGTAAAAATTTAAAGAAATTTATCTACAATAATGAATATCACAGTTATCCAACGAGACAAAACCATCTTCTTCATTTATCGCTAGCCAGGGGGAAAGTAACCTATTATTCGCCAAATTATATAGGTTCAAGAGTTTATAACAAATTACCATAAGTCATTAAGACATGTAGAAGTATTGAGCAATTTAAAAGTCATCTTAAAGAATTCCTGGAAATTAATGCTTTTTATACACTCGATGAATTTTTTGCATTATGAAGACAGTATCTTTAATAAATTATTTTTTTTGTTATTTTATCATTCAGCTATAGATATCTTTTACATATATGGAATCCATCTTAACCAAATGTCTGATTTTCTCAAGAGCCATGACGTCTTGCCAAAAGAACAACACGGTTTTATTAAAGGCCGATCCACATTAACAAACCTAATGACCTGTTTAAAACTATTGGACTACATCTGTGAACAATAAAGAGCCTGTCGATGTCGTATATCTTGATTTCGCTAAAGCCTTTATTCGTGTTCCCAAAAAATGATTGCTTTATAAGTTGGAAAAAGCTGCATTCGTGGTTCTTTACTTCTCTGGATGTGATTTTTTGTCAAATCGCATCTTCAAGGTAAAAGATGGACAGATGTTCTCGTTAGAGTATCCAGTTCTGAATGGTGTCCCTCAAGGCTCTGTCATAGGGCCATTACTATTCTTGGTATACGCTGCAGATCTAAGCAAAGACTTAAATTCTAATATTTCGTGTTATGCTGATGAAACTAAGCTATATTCTAATCCTGTCACAGATTCTAACCAGCTACAAAAAGACCTTGAAACTATTTCAAACTGGTGTGACACCTGGCTGCTTCCTTTAAACGCGGAAAAATGTGTCGTCCTGCATATAGGAAAAAATAACCCGTGCGTGAACTATTATTTAAACGGTAGTGCGTTAGTAACTGTGAACTCCTATAACGACCTGGGACTCATTGTGAACTCTCCATTAACGTGGTCAGAGCACATATCAGCGGTATGTAAACTTTCAAACTCAATGCTCTACCTATTAAAACAGTCCTTCACGCTTGTGAACTTTCAAACATTTTCTAAACTTTATACAACTTACGTTAGACCGTTGATGGAATATGTCGGACCTGCGTGATGTCCTGATCTGCTTTCTGATCAAAAAAGATTGGAAAATGTTCAACGCTACGCTACTTGAATACCTTTCGGCAGAATCAGACCATCGTATGAAGAACGGCTTAACATGGCGAATTTGTGTTCATTTTCCCACAGAAGATTAAGAGGTGATTTAATTGTGACCTGCAGAATTCTTCATTGTACTTTTTCATCCAACCTCTATAGTATACAGATGAGCGCCTACGTGGACATGAGTATAAGTTGAGCAAAGAACATTTTAAAACACGTACCAGACAAAACTTTTCTTGTAATAGAGTTTTCTATACTTGGAATAATTTACCCTCGAGTGTTGTTCGCGCACAGTCAGTAAATGTATTGAAAAACCGACTCGATGACTTTTTTAAAGAAAACTAAAAGTTTATTTTTAGTGCTTTGTTTACAATATGTTATTTGCTAATTACTTATTTAATAATTGTCTTTGTTATTAAACTTGTAATTTTGGGCTTAATAGGATTCATTCCTCAGCCCTGATTTATTTGTAATAATAATATAGTTTATTTTTATGACTATATTCCAATACAATTAATATTGTCTTATGTAAATAAAAATATAAATAAATAAAAAATAAATAAGGATTTGATACGTACATTTTGTGTTATCAGAATTATCAACTTAGAAAATTTTACCCAATTTATTAATCAACTATTGAGAAAGTATTATAGGCATAGAGAAACTAATTTTTGGTGAACTTCGAAAACAGAATGATGACTATTGTTTCAACTAACCTATCTTCAAGTCGTTTATACAAATCGACTATGTTTGATTACCCTATTTAGCCGTGTATACATACAGTTCAAGAGATTTTCCGGTTTCAACAGTGAAATTAATCCGACCATCATCAGAGCAACCGTGAGAGTTTCACCACATCACTTACGTAAAATCTCGAACTGTGTGTTTCCATCAATAAAACATATCAATCTCTGGCATCCTCGCTCTCGAATTTCTCTTATTCGTCCTAGAATCTGGTATGATAATAAGCTTTGTTTAAATCAAGCACAGTGTGTGGTCGCGCTACCTGAAACCTACGCTGTAACGTTCAAACGCATATGTGAAAACGTATTTTGTATTTATATCATAGGCGTAGTTAATGCGAATTAATTTGGAATCGAATTGAAATAGAGTTGTAAAACTAATGCTAAACTTCTTTTTATTATTCTTATTTTTTATGCCTTTTAATTTTTTATTTTTATTATTTTTCGTTTTTTTCTTTTTTTTTCTCTCCTTTTTTTCATTTTCATTTCTTTCTTCTTTTTCTTTCTTGAAATACGTGTAATAAACACGTAAGTACATGTAAATCGAATTTCCGACAATACTGAGATTTCTATTGTTTAAATGTCAGAAACTAATACTAGATGCCTTAATAATTAACTAAAAATGTGGTGTTGGGCAAGTCAATATTATCTGAAAGAAGCATTAAGATGTTTAGAACAGGTTAAGGGATTTTTAAAGAGTTTGCATTAGAGTTTAATGAATGTTTAAGAAGTTTATATACTGGATTTTCTGAGTTTGAAGACACTCTGGTACAATATGAAAGTAAATTAAGTTGATGGCGGAAATGTAAAGGAAG